>PISX010013502.1:0-56453 GCA_004024625.1 Mellivora capensis | reverse complement strand
GGATGAATACCCGACTTTTGTAGCAACATGGACAGGACTGGAAGAGATTATGCTGAGTGAAATAAGTCAAGCAGAGAGAGTCAATTATCATATGGTTTCACTTATTTGTGGAGCATAACAAATAACACGGAGGACATGGGGAGATGGAGAGGAGAAGGGAGTTGAGGGAAATTGGGGGGGAGATGAACCATGAGAGACTGTGGACTATGAAAAACAACCTGAGGGTTTTGAAGGGGCAGGGGGTGGGAGGTTGGGGGAGCCTGGTGGTGGGTATTGTGGAGGGTACACATTGCATGGAGCACTGGGTGTGATGAAAAACTATGAATTCTGTTACGCTGAAAAGAAATAAAAATAAATTAAAAAAAAAAAGAAAGTTGCTGACACAAACAGTGAAATTATTAACTGGTTTACAGAAGTATCTGAGTGAAAGTTTTTTGGAGTATATAGTAATCATGTTTATGTAGGTGGTCTTGGTTCTCAGTCCTGATAATGAAGCCAGAAGTTTAATACAGGAAGTTTTATTTCATATGCACCCATTTGGGGCATTATCCGGGCTGAACCGGAAGCTATACCATGCTATCTAGTGACTGTCAAAGCACTATGAAAGGCCTGGGGTTTTAACACATTGGCAGTTTAACGAGTTAGCCTACTACTGATTCATAGATAATGGTAGAAGGCACAGATTTCTGGGTCAGAGACAATGGACTCTATTATTCATAGCGGGGGAAAAAAAGTAACTAGAGTGGTTTCCTGAGTTCTCTTCGTTTCCTTCCAGTGTCTACAGAAAGAGGACTGGGGCAGGGTGACATAGGTATGCTGGGATACATTCCCATGTAGTGAACTGCATTGCAAGAAAGGAACACTGAGCTTGGGAAATATTACTGCTTTTACAGCAAGCGAAATAAAGCTTTGTCCTTTCTTATAAGAATCCATCATTCATCCTGACATGTGTTCAGCAAAACTAAAATTTTTATGAATATGTAACCTTGGTGATTGTTCTGAATAATCTCACCAAGAAAGGTTAGGACCAAAACCATTTACTTTTTCTCATAAACTATTTCACTAAAGACAGTTCAGTAGAATTATAAGCAGCATCATCAGGCCAAATTGCAGTACTCACCTCAGCATGCCCCCAGGGTTCCAGACTCTGTCAACTATGTTCCAGGGAGAAACTGCTAGGTCTTGTTTAGAAAACAAAGTCTAAGGGGAAGGTATCATCCATTAGGCACTTGCTCAGTCTTCTTTAATCCAATGGATTAAGAAAAGGTCATGAAGACTTTTCCATCCAATATAAATTCAACTTCATTTTTCAATTCAAATTAATATCTTACTATGGGTTGTATGAGCTTCTACAGAAAATGAGTGAAAAAAATATAGATTTTATGAGATATATTACTAATATGAGTCATTTAGAAATATATATATATCTGATATAATTAACTTCTTTATTTTGTAGGCTATAGAAAGAAAATAAAGCTTTTCATAATATATAATAATAAATGTAATGAGTAGCTAAAGCTATAGGTTTTTAAATTAGAGGTATGATAGAAAACGGAGTATTCTTTGATAAACCTGTGTGTAGGTGTCTGACTCTGGTTTTTTATTTTTACTGACAATTGAATAACTAAGAAATATATGTGGCATAAATAATTTGATCAAACATCAGAAATGAAATATTCTTATTAATTTGATGAAAAAGATATATAATAACACAAATTAATTGGTCCAGAATTAACATGCAATTAACCATTTTAACATGAACTAATATAATAATTGGCTATTGCTGGAATAAGTATTTTATAATCTAATTGGATTAACTAGATATTTCTATAGGTTTTATTATGTCTTAAAAATGTGATATTCCTAAAAATATTCCATTTATATTTTAATATCTCTGTTAACCAATATTGTTTTAGGAAATAGTTTTAAAAATTCAGCTTTGGGATTCATTCTCTATATAAGCCTCTAAAATAACCATCTCTCATGGAAGAGCAAAGAGATAGCCCTCCTCATCTTAACCATATAATCTGAAACAAGAATATTCCAACACAGGCCATACTATGTTGTGCCAAGTTTCATCCTTCCTTTCTCACTAACATAATTACAAGACAGAAAAGAACAAGATGAGACCCATGCTGTTTGGTGGAATTTTGAATAATCCTAAAAATCCAATAAACCTAACACATAGTTTCACCCAAAATATGTGCAATGTTGATAATGTTCTTCTCATTCAGTTCTTTCTTCTGACAATCTGAAAACACTCAAAAGACTCAAATATACAATAAATATCATTATACTAAGTGGGCTGAGAAATCAAGTCAATTGTTGAAAACTGGCCCTGCCATGAAGATTTTTTCAAAAGCACCTTTCATGTGGTGAATTGTAACAAATAAGACATTAACTCAGGAGTCCAGTCCAAAACCAGCAGTTGTATATGCCCCAAAGTTCTTGTCAAACAGTTAATCCTAAATTACATTATATGACATTATTATTTTAATTCTTGATCATAGCTCATACTGTAGATAAAATGTTTAACATATATACATTCCAATAATGTTTTTAATTGAATATGCTACTAATAGCAATCCATTTTCAGGTGGCAAAAAAGCATAAAGTGGTCAATTTAATACTCTTAAACTTGCATTTAGTTTTAATTTCCTTACTATACTGAATTTTGAAAATCAGATCAAAATAATGACCTAAACAAGATAGGATTAAAGCCATTTCTATATACCCTCCAGCATTTATTACAGCGCCTGTGTTTCTCTTCACTAGCAAAACTTCCAATTTCTTTTAAATATTTTCTCTGAAATTGCTGCTTTTGAGTTTAACATTCTACTGACAAATGTTCTAATCACGAAAAGGCACATAATCACTTATTTTAGGAAGAAATGTTCTCCTGTGAACCCCGAGTATGGACAAATGAAAGTAGAGCAGTAGAAAGTTAGTTTTCTAAAAAATCTCTTAAGATAGGAGGTAAATTTATAAGTGGCAGGAAGCTCAAAATAGGCAATATACTTTTGTTCCAATATGAGATTCCTAACTGTATCTCCAAGTTTTGAATCAGATGACTGTCGTTTTATGCTTTACATAGCACTGAATGCATTTTCTGTAGGTCTTTCTTTTTGCTTCATGTACCATGAGAATTGGTATTGCTCCCAGCTCTGATTACTTATCTTCTTTTTTTACACTCAAGCTATAAAATGTTAAATAATAGGTAGGAAGTACTTTCCTCTCATGTGAAAGGAGGAACAGTATGGTAACCTTCATTTGTTCTATGCCAAATTATTTTTCCTCTCAACTGCAGATCAGCACTCTTAGTGCAGGAGAGCTCACCCAAACACACTGAAATTTCCCCAGTGGACATCATTACCTCTTGGATCTACACCTAATAACCCGAGAGGTTATTTCCTCTCAGCCTTTTCTGAATCTGACTGGACTCCCTCTCTGCAGCTTCTTAGTGTATATCATTGTTATGGACAAAGTCATCATTGCTGTTTTTGCAAGCGCTTTACTTTTAAATGTTTTGTTTCATTAACAGCTTCTGATTTCTTTGTGTGTGTGTGTGTGTGTGTGTGTGTGTGTGTGAGAGAGACAGAGTGAGTGTGGGGCAAGGAGGGGCAGAGGGAGAGGGAGAGAGAAAATCCCTCCACCCTCAGGCTCTACCTCAATGTGAAGACTGACAGAGGGGTTGATCTCACAATTGAGATCATAACCTAAGCTGAAATCAAGAGTTGGTGCTTAACCAACTGAGCCACCCAGGCACCCTATCTTTGTAAAACTTTTAAAGAACATAGTTCAGCGGCTTTATACCTCTATATTTTTTTTGTAAAAAGAATCATAACCATAAATAATTTTATGTCAAATGTTCAAATGTGTTTTTAATTTTCATTAATTTTTTAAATTACTTTTTTATAAGGCATTTTTTTCAGGTGACTAATTGGTTTAATTATTGGTTTTTTGGCCAAGGATTAGCATAGATAACAGATAATTAACGTAGATAATCTTCCTATCCTTAGGTCTATAAAGGAATCATCTTATTTATTTACTTTTTTATTGATTTATCCAAAAGGCATTCATTTACACTTGTGTCATTCCATGGTAATAAAATTAGTGGATGAAGAAGAAATATAAGAATATATCAAACATAACAAGATTGGGAAAAATATGATAAAATGACATTTCCACTTTCAAATTAATTTAGTTTTATTTTTATGATGAAAACCAGGGATGAGAACAAGAAAATTGTGAGATATATATGAATTTCAGAGTTGAATGAGCAACAAAAGGAATTAGTCTATTTTAGAAACGATAAAGAATGCATAATTCTTCAGATTTTATCAAATGGAATAGTAAGACATCAGAGAGGAAGATAAACTATGAGAGACTCTTAACTGTGGGAAAGAAACTGAGAGTTGCTGGAGAGGAAGGGGGAGGATCGGGTAACTGGGTGATGGACAATAAGGAGGGCACATGATGTGATGAGCACTGAGTATTATATGCAACTAATGAACTACTGAACTCTGTATCTGAAGCTAATTCATTATGTTGGCTAATTGAACTTAAAACAAAGGAAGAAAAAAAGGACTTCATCAAAACTATAATGGATATTTCTCAAAGTAATTTATAATTTAAAAGAACCACCAAGTAATGAACTAACCAAAACTGTCAGATTTGACTATTTTAGAACTTTAGAGTCTAGTTTAACACTTGCAGTGTCCAGGGGAGTGCTTGATTAAAAAAGAGGGAGACAAATTTTGACATTTCGCATAACATCTATAATGTTCTGCTCCTGACCCCAAGGCAGGTAGTTGTAGAGATGGTGGCCCAAATACTAGTATAGTTTGTTGATGCCAGGTGGGCAATAAGTGCCTTCTCCTTCCAAAACTGAGTTGTGTATTTTAAGGTGACTGGCAGTTGAGAGATCAGCATAGAGGCTGGCAATTGCTACAACCTCATCAGGTTGAAACAGTTTTCTGGGAAGATTGTGTTGAAAGAATTTAGAGACAAAATGTCTCCCCCCCCTCGCTTTTCTTTCCTTATTGGGTGATGCAGACAAAATAAAGCATACGACAGGGGGTATAGTCATTACCAGATAACTTGGAAAAGTCACTGAACAAATCGATAATTACTGTCTTCCTCAACAGCAATATCTGGGGAGAGGAAGAACCTTATTTTTAGAATTACTGCATTACAATATTAAAAATATAAAGTTCTCAACAAAATACTGCAAAACATACAGAGGAACAGAAAGATATGATCCATTCATAAGAAAAAATAAATCAAAAGAAACCATCCCTGAAGAAGTCCATCGATTGGAGGTGCTAGACAAACTTCACTGCCTTAAATGTGCTCAAAGCTCTGAAGAACAAAAAACTAAATCAGGAGAGTGATGTTGAACACATAAGGAGTATCAATAAAGAGATACAAAATTACAAAATTTTGCTGAAATGGACATATTTGTTGTGATACACAAGCTATCAGACCTCTATTAAAAAGAAATACATTACCTGAATAAGCTGTTTATTTAAAAATGAATCTGGGGGCACCTGGGTGGCTCAGTGGGTTAAGCCTCTGCCTTCAGCTCAGATCATGGTCCCAGGGTCCTGAGATGGAGCCCCACATCCAGCTCTCTGCTCTGCAAGCAGCCTGCTTCCCCCTCTCTCTCTACCTGCCTCTCTGCCTATTTGTGATTTCTCTCTGTCAAATGAATGAATAGAATATTTAAAAAAAGAATCTGTATTAAAGTATTTCCCATAAAACACCCTAGACAGAGGTTATTATTTTTTCTAATAAGTTCTACCAAATTTTTAGAATTTAAGCATAAGAATTATTTAATATAAAATCTTAAAAAAAAAGGGGAGGCGGGGGATGCCTGGGTGGCTCAGTTGGTTGGGTGCTACCTTCGGCTCAGGTCATGATCCCAGTATCCTGGGATAGAGTCCTACATCAGGCTCCCTGCTCGGCGGAAGCCCGCTTCTCCCTCTGCCTCTGCCTGCCACTCTGTCTGCTTGTGTTTGCTCTTTCTCTCTCCCTCTCTGAAAAATAGATAAATAAAATCTTAAAAAAAAAAAAAAAGAATTACTTAATAACCTTCTGAAAAAAAATGAAGAAGAGAGAATACTTCACAAGTAGTTTTATGAGACTAGTGTTATCAAAACCAAGGACATAAAAATATAAAAGTACTTCGTAATACACCCATGACATAAACCCCAAATTTCTTTACACAAAGTCATAAAAACCAAGTGTTTTTACCCAGTGAGTGTAAGGTTGGTAAATATTTGAAACTTAATCATTGTAAAGAACCATGTTTCCATTTTAAAAGAATAATATACGGGGTGCCTGGGCAGCTCAGTGGGTTAAAGCCTCTGCTTTCGGCTCAGGTCATGATCCCAGAGTCCTGGGATCGAGCCCCACATTGGGCTCTCTGCTCCGCGGAGAGCCTGCTTCCTCCTCTCTCTCCCTGCCTGCCTCTCTTGCCTACTTGTAATCTCTGTCTGTCAAATAAATAAATACAATCTTTAAAAAAATAATAAAATAAATAAAATAAAAGAGTAACACACAATCATCTCAATGATACAGATAAAATGTTTCAAAAAAATCTCAACCATTTATGATAAAAACACTCAACACCCTAAGAATGGTAGAGTTGATCCTTGATCTGATAGGGCATTTACAAAAATTCTATGGTTAAATTATATTTATATAGGGAAATACTGAATTATTACCACCTACAGTTGCAAAAAAGGCAAGGACGTTCATTCTCATTACTCCTACTCAATAGAGCAACTCAGTGATTAGGTGTTATTGCATGTGTTTGTTTTATCTGGAAGTTTGGAACATGAGGATAAGGTTCTTGTTGACGATAAAAAGGTTTTCATACATGTTACTATGAATTGAGGAGCTTAAATAATTTTGTGATTTCCAAGTGTTTTGATTTTATCTTGTTGAGTCATAGTAATAGACTAGTCTTGTCTAATTATTGTCATTATATTATGAAAGTTACTTATGTTTATTTGGGAACTTCATAGCCTACTTATCAGCTGCCAGTTGTCAAGACAGTCTTCATTTTTTCTTTAAAACAATGTTAAGAATATATGAATACCTCCATAGTGTTCTTTTTTTATGAAATGATAAGTATATTGTTCAAGTTAAATTTGAGAGAAAACTGTCAGTTTTTATTTACAATATTTAGAATACACAGTATTCATTGCTAGTAACCCATTAAAAGCATAAGCATATAAGACCACAGATTTATGAACATATTTCTGGTCAATCCTTTATATAAAATATTGAAGACTTAATTTAAAATAACATTTAGGAGCATGACATATGGCTAACACACCATACATGATACAGAGCATTTAATGTGCTCTTCTTGGGTTCCTTCCATAATATACAAAAATGGCATTTTTATGTGTACAGGTGGCATATTCTGAAATCATTATGCTTCTTCACAAATGGTCAACAATAATCATATCATAATGGAACATTTTGTGAGTCTATATTTGTTTTAAAGACATAAAATTAATGATCTTTTTTTGAAGAAGATGAGGAGTTTGAGTTATGTCATTTTAATAAGATGCAAATTTGGGAGCACAGTAATTTTTTTAAGAATATAATGATATGAAATCCATGCTCCTTACACTCTAAGATTATTTTATGTGCATCAAGGGAATATACACACACAATTACTAATTTTTAAAAATGAGTGTCAAAATTTGAAACCCATTTACCTAATATTTAAAAGAAATTTATATAATCACGAGACAGTAAAATATTTTAAGCAATGGATAATTTGGTTAGATTTGTGATCTGAAAATATAATAATTATAATAGTAGTAGCAATAGTGATAAAACAACCTAATTCTAATAGCAGTGGATGATAGCTTAGTCATGGCTAAGATATTATGGGAAGATTATCAAGAGGCTATTTCACTGAGTCAATAAAAAAGATGCAGAGAATTTAATCAAAGCATAAGTTGAGATGAAGAAGAGGAATGAAATTTGAGAAATATGAAGGCAATAGAGAGAACTTCACAAAGACTGAAACTTGAGGACATTATGCTAAGTGAAATAATCCAGTCAGAAAAAGACAAATACTATACCCTTCCACTGTTAGGTTCTTAAAATTGTCAAATTCATAGAGGCAGAAAGTAGAACAATGATTACCAGGGTTTAGAAGGAGAAGGGAGTAAGGAGATAGTGTTTAAGGGTATAGAGTTTCAATATTGCAATATGAAAAGATTTCTGGATATGGAGTGAGTTGATAGTTGTACAACAATATGAATGTATTTAATATCAAAACTATACACTCAAAATGGTTAAGATGTTAATTTTTTATTCTACCACAATAAAAAATTTAAATATAGATGGATACATAGAATAGATATACTTTATATGAGGTAGCGTGTTTTAAAAAAATCATTTATCCAATCAAATATTTCCTGGCTACCAAGTAGTTTAGTTTCAGAGGACAACAGTACATTTTTTCCTGAGACCATACATACAAATGGGAAGACATATATAGAGATAAGGAAATGCAAATTAAAGAGCTACCTCATATACATGCCTTGATCTCTTTAAACCAAAAGGTGAAATTATGTCTTAGGCCTGGGACAGGAGAGACTCAGGTTTTAGAATATAGTTGCCCCTTGAACAACGCAGGTTTGAACTGCATTTATACATGGATTTTTGTCAATAAATAGAGTACAGTACTATAAATGTATTTTCTCTTCCTTATGATTTTCTTAATAACACTTTCTTTTCTCTAGCTTACTTTATGGTAAGAATTCAGTATATAATACATATAACACAAAATTTGTTAATTGACTTTATGTTATTGATCAGGCTTCTGAGCAACAGTAGGCTATTAATAGTTATGTTTTAGGTGAACAAAAGTTACACATGGATTTTTGACTGCATGAGGGGTCAGTACCCCCTGACCCTTGCATTGTTTAAGGGTCAACCTTGTACAAGGAGAAAGTGACTTAAGCATAGAAAATTCTATAAATGCAACTACTTACTTTAGGAAGTAATCATGCATTTTATCAATAAAATAATGAGATGCAGACTAAAAAGTTAAGGTCATCCGTGAACAAACTGCATTATATCTCTTTTTCAGGGGAAAACAAACATTTAAAATGGGAGATTCTGGACCTCTGCCTAGAAGAGTCTTCAGAAAGATGTAGATAAGAAAAGTTTTATGATTGTTCCCATTTGTGAGAACCAGAAAGAAAGAATATAAAGAAAAATAGTTACAGAAGAGGATAGTAAGTAAGAGATAAACAGATCCCTAAAATGTTAGTGGAACACAGAATGAGTTATGTGACCCTAAATCCATCTCAGAAGCAGTAACTGCAGAAGACTATAAACAGGGAAAGGAGCAGCAATTTCTCTCTTCCAGTGGCACTTGCTGATAGCAGCATAATAAGGAAACACATACCAGCTGTGCAGAGCTTTTTGACACAGAGTTTAACAAGCTCTGCCAAGATATTTGCGATGTCTGTCACTCAAGTATGAGGAAAGAGAAGGAAGATTAAGCTTGAGGACCGTGATTTTAAAAGGAGTAAAATTTGGTAGAAACAAATTAAAGGATAAATGTTTTAGGGACATTAATGGTTAATTTTATGTGTCATCTTAGCTGGGCTCACGACACCCAGTGTCTGGTCAAACATCAGGGTAAATGTGTCACTGTGTAGATATTTTTTAGATGGGATTAATATTTTAATTGTTTGGCTTTGAATATAGCAGATTACCTTTCTAATATGGGCTGGCCTTATCCAGTCAGTCAAAGACCTTAAGAGAAAAGACTAAGGTCCCCTGATGACGAAGGAATTAGCTTCTAGACATGCTCTAGACCAGACACTGCAGCACTAATTTGCCCCTGGGTCTCTAATCTACTGGCCTGCCCTGCAAACTTTTGATTTGTCAGTCTTTACAGTATTGTGAACCAGTTTCTTAAAATCTCTCTCTTTCTCTCCCTTCCTCTGTATGTGTGCCTGCATGCGCGCGTGCACACACACGCGTGCGTGCGCGCACACACACACACACATCCTATTGGTTCTGTTTCTCTAGAGAATCTTGACAATACAAGGACCAAAGATTAAATATTGTTTGAGTCAATGAAGAGGATAAACACTGGTCCTAACATTGAAATGTCATTAATTAACCTAAATTACATAGGGCAATATTTGCCGTTAGTAGTCTCATGAGACATTCCTCAAACAAATAAACAAAAGAAATAAAAAAGACAGAAAATGAAAAGGAAAAAAAATACATTATGGTTTAATAAATTGAAAGGTGTTGCTTTGAATACCCTCACTGAAGATTCATAGCTCACATTAGAATACTGCAGGTGCAGGAAACCATGCAGTGAAGACAGTTGTTTGATCCTATTTAACCTAGGACTTCACAAACTCACTTCACTACCATATCCTTTGTGTGTGTGTGTGTGTGTGTGTGTGTCTGTTTAGTAAATCTGGTAGGGTAGGAAGCATTCAGTGGGACAAAGAAGAAAAGAAGAGTGTATTTGTCAATTAGGGCTGCCATAACAAAATGCCACAGACTGGGTGGCTTAAACAACAGAAATTTATTTTCTCACAGTTCTGGAGACTAGAAGTCCAAGATCAAGGTACCAGTAAGGTTGGTTTCCCCTGAGAATTCTCTTCTTAGCTTATAGATGCCTCCTTCTGTAACTGAACTCAAAGGGTTCACCAGTTGGGGGTGCATCAAACTGAATACAACCCAAGGAAGTATTGAAATTGAACGACCTCTTACTTATTATGAGTAAGAAGACAGCTGTCAAAACACTGTCTTTCCATGAGGTTAGCAGAGGAAGCTTTTATACAGTGTATTAGGGGGCAGGGGCAGGAAGCTTGTATATGAATTAAGGAATTTATGCATATTCTGTTATTTGAGCACTTTGGTTCCATTGTGCATGCCTAGCATATCAACATGCTAGTGCATATATCCTATGGTCAAAAATAGTAGGAAACCCCACCATGGGAGAGCTTTTAGTATTTTGAGCTAAAGGTAACTTCAGGTCAACGATGGAGGTGGAGTTCAGCACAGGTCCTTAGCTCCAATTTGACTCAAACTGGCTCATATAAGGGCCTCTCAGGTGAGACACACTTAGCCTATTGTCTCCTTAGCTGAAACTGCACTCCTTCCCTCCTTTTGTCCCTTTCTCTGCTTCCCTTCTACTGATAGCTTTTAGCCCTCTGATTTGGGTAACTTTCTTTGCATCATGACTAACATTTCTCTTCACATTCCTGCATTGCCTTTTCCTCTGTGACTACACACTCCTGGCACCTCCCTCTTCTTATAAATATACCAGACAGGTTGAATTAGAATCTTACCCTTATGTCCTCATTTAACCCTAATTACCTTCTTGCAGGTCCTAAAATACAGAAACCTTGGGGTTGGAGCTTTAAACTATAGATTTTGAGGGGACACAATTCAGTCCATAATAAAGAATGACTTTTCTTTGGTCTGATTTGGTTGTTTATTATTGACGAGACTAAATTTTAGTTGATCAGGTTATAAGCACTAGCTTGGAAGGACAAATTCCACTTATATAATGTATCTTCAACAGACAAACTCACAGAAACAAAGAGCAAGATGGTGCTTGCCAGGAGCTGGGAGGAGGGTAAAATGTAGAGTTGTTCAGTGAGTACAGAGTTACAGTCACACAAGATGAAAAAGTTCTAGACCTGCTATACAACATTGTAGTTATAGTTAACAACACTGTACCATACACTTAAAAATTCGTTGAAAGGGTAGATCTCATGTTTTTACCACAATGAAAAAAAAAATCTTATTACGTGTAGTGAAAACTGCAAGGCTTTTTATTTATTTATTTATTTTTATTATTGTTCCTCTTTGTGATGAAAGAATTTGTCACCAGTAAACCTGAACTATAAGAAATATTTTAAAATGTTCTTTGGTCAGAAAGAAAATAACAACATATGGAAAATTGTATCTACCTATAGAAGTAAAAAGAACAGAAATGGTAAATATGTAGGTAAATCTAAAATATACTTTTCTCTTATAACCTTTGTAGAAGTAAAGTTTATTACACGACATATTATACAATTATCCCAGTTAGTTCTGTACGCATTGGCTTGCAATTATTTCTGTAGACCTCTAGTAGTTTACTCCAGAAATGAGTGAATGGTTTAGGAAAATGAGTATGTTTTTAATCACGTAACTTCAACACCTAACAGTGGATATTTTTTCACATATTCTTAAATATTTGTTGAGTGAAAGGTTAGAGGACTCAATAAGATAGTTTTTTTTCTTCCTCAAAACGTTTTTTAGTAAATAAAACATTATTTTATTTATTTATTTATTTTCTATTAAAGCCAAGCTCTACACTAAAATATTGGAGAACTGAAATGTGAATTTGTTAAAAGCTATAAAGTGAGCAATAAGAAAGTAGGATTTAAGAAATGAATTGTTGGGACGCCTGGGTGGCTCAGCTGGTTAAGCGGCTGCCTTCGGCTCAGGTCATGATCCCAGCGTCCTGGGATCCAGTCCCACATCGGGCTCCTTGCTCAGCAGGGAGCCTGCTTCTCCCTCTGCCTCTGCCTGCCACTCTGTCTGCCTGTGCTCACTCTCTTTCTCCCTCTCTCTCTGACAAATAAATAAAGAAAAAAAAATTAAAAAAAAAAGAAATGAATTGTTTAAACAGCAAAATTATCCTAACAATAGTCTCCTTCATTTAATTGAGTCACACTAAATATTTTCAACTAATATATCTTCACATGTACAGTACACAAATCTAGAAATCTGTTTAATATGAATTTCTTCTATATTTGTACATTGTCTTTTCCATTTATCTCTCTCTAGTTCTAAAAACAAACATTTAATACTGCAAAGTAATTTTTTTTAAATTTATTTATTCGTCAGAGAGAGAGGGAGAGAAAGAGAGCGAGCACAGGCAGACAGAGAGGCAGGCAGAGGCAGAGGGAGAGGCAGGCTCCCTGCCGAGCAAGGAGCCCGATGTGGGACTCGATCCCAGGACGCTGGGATCATGACCTGAGCCGAAGGCAGCCGCTTAACCAACTGAGCCACCCAGGCATCCGCAAAGTAATTTTTAATATTTAAAAATATGTGCATTTGAGAGAAATAATAGAGCATGTACTAAGTATATTTTTGTTAGTATAAGACTCTAAGATGTAGTGGTAACTTGAAACTAAGATTAATTTTATTTTAAATAATTACTTTCATAAGCAATGTTCTAAGTAAAATTGCCTACAAAATAACATGTAAACTTGATAATGTAGACCATATAAATTCATCCTTTTAAATATTTGCAAGAAGACAGGGAACAATTCAGCACCCTGAAATCAGGTGATAAAGCATCTATATAAATAAAATAATGACAGAATTTAATTTCTTTTGTGCATCTCCTTTGTAAGTAAAATAAAATACATATGAAGTTTCTGGGTTGTTTGAACATATCCTGGGGCAGTGGTGTTGCAATTAAATTTATGCTTGATTGCTGTGCAAACACCTCTAGGAATTTGTAATTTCTAATTAGTAATTTGCGTAACTATTAGGAATTTTGGAATAGTCACCCACCGGCCAGGTTTACTGGCTGATGAACACCATGGCCACTTAACCAATTTGCAGTTCTCTTTACTGAAAAATGACTCTCTGTATAGTCATTAAGATGATTATGGAATCTTTAGCAGCAAAACTAGACCATGCTATCAGCAATTATATTTTTAATCACCTCTTTTTGTTCTTATTTGTATTAGCTCTCATAATAAATTTGTGTAAAAATGGGGCCAAAAGCATGTGTACATTGAAGAGTCCACTCACTTGTAGCACAGATATGGTATTTTAAAATTGTTGGTTCACTAAATTAATATTTGAACAAGATATAATTGTCATAGGCATCTTTGGCAAATTTTATTATTCCGGTAGACCCTCATTCAGTATATATTATTTAAAAAGACACACTCTGGCTTTAAAGAGATTTCAGTCAGTCTAGTAGGTAAGATACATGTTTTCACAGTAACTAGAACACGATGTAGTAAGGATTTCTGAAATAGACTGTGCAGGGAGCTCTGAGAACCCAGGGAAAATTAACACCTGAGGGCACTAGGGTAGGTTTCGAAAACAATAGTAATTAAGCTGCATTTTGAAAGCTGTATGGATATTAGTTGGGCACGGAGTGGGGAAAGGACAGCAAGAGGGTTATTTCTGGTGATGGAATAGCTCTGCATCTTGGTTGTGTTGGTGGTAACACAAATGTATGTAGGTGATGAACTGCATAGCATATACTTATAAACATACAGACACACAGATGAGTACACAGATAAGTGGTGAAAGCTGAAAAAGATCTGTGAATTATGTTAATTTCAATTTTAATTTCCTGGTTTTGATATTATAGTATGGCTATGTAAGGTGTTAGTGAGGGAAACTGGGTGACAAATAAGTGGAGCTTCTCTGTACTAGTTTTGCAACTTCCTATACATCTATAATTATTTCAAAATAAAAATGTTTCCAAGCATCAAAGAGTAAGCAGGTAGCAAAGTTCTTTAGCATTATCAAAAACACGGTGTATGTGAGTCTGATGAAGCAATGTTTAGACTGATTCATGTTCACTAAACACTGACTCAGCACCTGTTGTCTGCCAGACTCTGCAATGTGTTTCACATACATCACTTCTCTTTAATTTCCACAACAAACATATCAATTAACATGTATTGGAGTTACAGAGACTTTCTGTTAGAAGAGAATGGATTAAATCCTACAGGCAACCAAGAAGACTTCAGAAGTCTCCACTTCCCAACCACTTCATATCCTGTCCCTACCAAGACACACACACACACACACACACACACACACACACACATGAGTTTTCCACTTAGATTTTTGATGGTTATCTTAAGGACACACTATTTTGAATGTCTGGGCTCTTGTTGTTGTGGGCTGAGTGGTGTCCTCCCAAATTTACACATTGAACTTCTAAGCCCCAGTCCCTCAGAATGTGACTGTATTTTGAGATAGGGTATTTAAGGAGCTAATTAAGTTAAAATAAGGCTATCAAAATGGGCTCTAATCCAATCTGACTGGTGTCTTTCTAAAAAGAGGAAATTTGGGTACACAGAGAGATGGCAGAGGTAAGTACACCTGGGGACCCAGGAAGGAAGAGCTCATCTGCAAACCATGGACAGAGGCCAAAAAAGAAACTAAACCTGCTGATGTCTGACTGTCTTAACTTCCAGTATGCAAACTGAAAACAAAAACAAAAACAAACAAAAAAAGCCCTTTCTGTTTTGTAAGCAACCCAATCTGTGATACTTCTTTGTGGCATCCCTAGCAAATTAATGCACTTGCATATTGACTTTTCTTTTGTCAATTCTTAGCTTTGCTCATTGGCCTTCAAATATTAATGTAAAAATGACTTTTTAAGGCTTTAAACTGAAAAGTATGAATGTTTTACTTTATATTTAGAAGAATTTTAACATGAATTTTGAATACATTAAATGTTTGCAGTCTTCAACAGACCTTGCATTAATGCCTTCTACCAATCCTCAAGCTATATAATTGTCTTATGGTATAAGTCATACAGCTATTGAGACAGTCCTATTTTTCTTCAAAATGTGTTATTCATTTTTATAGTGAATAACATATATGGAAAGTATATATTTAAGACTCACTGAGACAAAACCGTTAGCCTTATCTCTAGCAGTTTGCTGGGTTACACATTTCCTTTATCTAATGAAAGTCTTGATTAAATATTTTGGTTTAAAAGATTTGGTTTAAAAGATATTTTATGGCCAGGTGAAGAAGCTATCCTTTGACAATAATGATCTATCCAAACATTCCAGTCTTATACATGAAGAAAAGCTGGATTTGCAGATCTTAGAAATACAGTTGACCACCATTTAAAGGAAATAACTGTATTTCAGTTACAAGCTGGTACCTTGTACCTTGTTCTCTTCTGTGTTCTCTCATTAACCATCTATACTTCTGACAGTATAGATGGGTAAAATAAGAATCCTCAAAGATGAGTTTGGAAATAAAGACTTCACTTTCCATCACAAACAAAACAAAAATACAGATTCATTACCATGTTTTTCATAACTCTTTCTCCTTCTTCCAGGACCTACAATGTAATTGCTTTAGCATACTTGATAATGTTGAAATAAAATACAATGTATACCAGGCTTGGAGGTCCTCCAAGGGGACAAAACCATTTAAGCCTTATAAACAAAATAAATCCAGCTTATTTCATAAACATAAATGAAACTTAAGTTACTTCTTATAAATGCCTCTGATAATCATTAAAGAAACAAGCCATCTTTCTTAAAGTGGTATAAGATAAATATTTTTAGCCAATCTCTAAGTGTTTAACAAATCCTTAATTGTTTTTAATGAAACCCCCATTGCAAGAACTCTTCATTGTAAAGTTTAGAAAGCTTCCCCATTTTCACTTTATAAGCTATCCTGTAACATCATCCCATTGAGCTTCATATCAGTTTTGGATCTGAAGGCTCCCGGTCTGAAAATCTTTTTTATGTGCCAAATAAACTCTTACTACTTCTTATTGATCAGGTGGTTTTAATCTTGCTATTCTGGACTTTTGGCATTACCTGAAAAAGTTGCCACAACTTCTGCCTTAATATAAGCAATGATACAAAATTGAGTGTTTAGCATATAAAAAGATTTATAAACCACTTAATTGACAATGACATAAATCAAATTGCATTAATATTTTATCATATTCTTTTAAGTCAGCATTAAATTTGGAACTAAATTTTTAAATTTCTACTTTTGAGAAATTATGAATTGCAACACGTTTTCATTTCTATTTAGCTTTTTCTTTTGTTTCAGTTTCCTTCTCTCGTTGTTCATGCTTTTGTGGCTTTATTCCTATTACTATTTTTAGGAAAGCAGCATGACTGAGAGGGAAATATAGAAGATTCAAAATCAAGAATCTTGAATTTTAGACATGGTGTGCCACTAACTTCTTAGTGTGACCTGTGAGAAGTTAAATACTTTCTCTGATCCAGTTATTTTGCCTATACCCTATCTCAGTCTAGATGATTCCTGTTATGGACTGGATTGTGTTCCACAATTTATAGGTTGAAGTTCTTTCCCCTGTTTTTACTGTATTTCGAGATAGGGCCATTAGGAGGATAATTATCGTTAAATTAGGACATAATAGTAGGGTTCTAATCCTATAGAACTGGTGTCCTTGCAAGAAAAGGAAGAGACAATAAGAGTTTGGGTGCATAAAGAAAAGGCCATCTACAAGCTAAGGAGAGAGGCCTTATGAGAAACCATCACATCTGGCAACTTGATCTTGGACTTCTAACCTACAGAACTGTGAGAAAATAAGTTTCTGTTGTTCAAGTCACCCAATGTATGGTATTTTGTTATGGTATCCCTAAAAGACTAGTAATGGTCCTTGAGGTGTCTCTACTTAACAAAATATTCCTCTGTCCTCTGGGTTTCCTAAATCTGAGACCATGTAGAGATAGAGTTTAACATAGAAGCAGTTTAATACAAAGAGCAAAAGAAAGAAATTTTTTTTTTAAATACTGAAGAGCATCTACTATTTACATTTAAAATGTCTTCAGCAGAAACTATAGAATACTTAGGAAAGAAATTGAAGAGGACACAAATAAATGAAGAAGAATTCTATACTTATAGTTTAGAAGAGCAAACATTGTTAAAATGTCTATACCACCCAAAACAATCTACAAGTTTAATGCAACCCCTATCAAGATACGTCCAGCATTTTTCACAGGGCTAGAACAAACAATAGTAAAATTTGTTAAGAACCACAAAAGACCCCGAATAGCCAAAGCAACTCCGAAAAAGAAAAACAAAACTGGAGGCATCACATTCTGTATTTTGAACTATATTATAAAGCTGTAATCATCAAGACAGTATGGTACTGGCATAAAAATGGACACAAAGAGCAATGGAACAGGAAAGAATACCCAAAAAAGGGCCCACAACTATATGGCCAAATAATCTTTGACAAAGCAGGAAAAAATATCCAGTGAAAAAAAAGACAGTCTCTTCAACAAGGGTAAATTGGACAGCGACATGCAGAAGAATGAGACTGGACCACTTTCTTTTTAAGTTTTTTATTTATTTATTTAAGAGGGAGTGTTAGAGAGAGAGAGAGCAAAAATGGGGGCAGGAGCAGAGGGAGAAGCAGACTATCTGCTGACCAGGGAGCCCTACATGGAGATTGATCCTAGGACGCTGGGATCATGACCTGACCCAAAGGCAGAGGCTTAACCAACTGAGCCACCCAGGCACCCCAACTGGACCACTTTCTTACACCATACACTAAAATAAACTCAAAATGGATGAAAGATCTAAATGTGAGACAGGAAACCATCAAAATCCTAGAGGAGAACATCGGCAGTAACTTCTTCGACATCAGCCACAGCAACTTCTTTCAAGACATGTCTCCAAACGCAAGGAAAACAAAAGCAAAAATGAACTATTAGGACTTCATCAAGATAAAAAGCTCTGCACTGTGAAGGAAACAACCAATAAAACTAAAAGGAAGCTTATGGAATAGAAGAAGATATTTGCAAATGACCTATCTGATAAAGAGTTTGTATCCATAATCTATAAAGAACTTATCAAACTCAACACTCGAAAAAACAAGTATTACAGTTAAGAAATGGGAAGAGACATGAATAGACACTTTTCCAAAGAAGACATCTAGATGGCTATTGGACAGATGAAAAAATGCTCAACATCACTCATCATCAGTGAAGTACAAATCAAAACCACAATGAGATACCACTTCACACCTGTCAGACTGGCTAAAATTAACAACACAAGTAACAACAGGGGTGGCCAGGGTGTGGAAAAGGAGAACCCTCTTGTACTGTTGGTAGGAATGAAAATTGGTACAGCCACTCTGGAAAACAGTACAGAGGTTCCTCAAAAGTTAAAAATAGAACTACCCTTCAATCCAACAACTGCACTACTAGGTATTTAACCGAAGAATACAAAAGTACTGATTCAAAGAGGTCCATGCACCCTGATGTTTATAGCAGCATTATGAGCAATAGTCAAGCTATGTCCATCAACTGATAAATATATAAAGAAGAGGTGGTATATATGCATATATGTGTGTATATTATATGTATATACACATATACATATAATGGAATATTATTCAGCCATAAAAAAGAATGAAATCTTGCCATTTGCTTTGACATGGATGGAGCTAGAGAGCATTATGATAAGTGAAATAAGGCAGTCAGAGAAAGACAAATACCATATGATTTCACTCATATGTGGAATTTAAGAAAGAAAACAGATGAACATATTAGAAGGGGGAGAAATAAAGGAGAGAGGGAAACAAACCATAGGAGACTCTTAGTGATAGAGAACAAACTGAGGGTTGCTGGAGGGAAAGTGGGTTGGGGATAGGCTAGATGATTGACAGGTATTAAAGAGGGGACTTGTTGTGATGAGCACTGGGTGTTGTATGTAAGTGATGAATCATTGCATTCTACTCCAGAAACCAATTGCACTGTATGTTAACTAACTAAAATTTAAGTTAAAAACAAATGAAAAATTAATGACATTAATTCAAAATATATCTTCATCAGAAGATTCACATGTAATTTACTTTTAACTGTGTTTTTAATATTTCAAATATCACTTTTTCTTGACAATTGGAACCTTTTAATTTCATCTTTGTCATCCATCATAAGGTGATAAAATTACAAACTATCTTAATGGAAATTTCCTTTGGAGCATGTTGGTTTCAAATTACTACGAGAGCAAGATAATTATTGATTGTAAGTTAAAAAGCATATACAGCACATTTAATGCAGACAGAAAAGCAAGAATCAATATTGTTGACTCTGCATGGAGCAAGATAATTAGAGATATGAATTTACCAAAGAAATAAATACTAAAGACATGATCATTTATCTCTGATTGAGATGTAGGGTCTTATGGGAAACTTATCAGCATTATCACTACCTCTTTTTTTCTATGATTTTCATTTAGTGTAACAAAAACCTGCAGGGAGTAAAATCTGAAAGAAGTTACTGTTTCAGCTTCTCCATGCTTAGGTAATGATGACCTAAGTAGACAAATTTGATTGATTCAGGCCTGCAGACAGTAAAATGTTCAGAGTCTCACTCAGCCTGGGTGCCTCTTGACTGTACTAGGAAGCCACAAGTTCAGGCAAGAGGTGGATTTTAAATGGTTTCAAGTGTTTGCAGAAGTCTGAATGGGCAGACTTTAAGTTGGAAGTAACATAGAAAAAAGGTAGTACCATGTGATAATTTTAACATGATCAAATTTCAAACATATGAAATAAATCAAGACCCAAGACATGTGTAATCACCTATAAATTTATGTCTATTGTTACAAAAGTAAAATTATTCTAAATTCTTTAACTCATGTGAGAGGAAATGCCTATGTTTTCTAGGACATAAAAAAAAATCAGTTGTAGACTAAAGTTAAGCAATAATTATTAACACATCTAGAAGGCTAGCCTCCAAATCAGTCTCATATAAAGGGATGCTGACATCATAGGTAAATAATGGAAGGTAAAATATTTTTTAGAGAATCCTAATTTCTTATTTTATTTAAAATCAAACGTCAAGTTGGAAAAATGTTTATATTAAACTCAGAGCCAGCACCTCTGCACCAGTCATGATTAATGACCAATCTACTCACTTGATAGTCTTCCCACTAAGATAGTGAAGCATGGAAGCGAAGTGCTGATTATACACCTGCAAGGGCTTTTCACTCAACCTATGGGGTCCTGCTAGAATGCTTCATGATCATGGCCACTGTAATCACCACCTCCTAGGAGAGGAAAAGTAGAGCAGCTGATGTTCATAACACACTAGTTACTTCATTCCCATCACTAGGAAGATCCTGTTTATAAAATTCTATTTGATTAACTGTGACATGATTTCATTTTTTTAAATAGGTTCCACACTCAGCATGGAGCCCAACTCAGGGCTTGAATTCAAGTCCCTGGGAGCAAGACCTAAGCTGAGATAAAGAGTCGGACTCAACCAACTGAACCACCCAGGCGTCCCAGCATAATTTCATTTTTATTAATGACAGTAAGATTTAGATGGATAAAGTTCTTTATAATGTGACAAGTATATAAAAGCAAATGTAGGACATAAAGATTGTTTCACATTTCTATTAATCTTAAAAAGTCTCAAAAACAATCGTGCATGTGAATCCTGGAATATATAGTTTTTAATTATAAGATGATGATTGTAAGATGTTAGGTGTTTCAAACTTGCAATCACATGCTTTATACTTAAGCCACATACTGACATCTGTGTTTAGGAAGAGACAGGGCTGTGATAAGAGGGAGGGGACTGCTTAAAGGAAAAAGGGACTTGCCCAGGACACAAGGCAAATAGCAGACATAAAAAGAAATTAGAGGTATAGGAGGAGATACATGAAAGGAAAATAAAATAATTATTGTTCATAATAGAGAGGCATCCTATATGCAATGCTTCTCATTTTTTAATGTTTTTTAAAATCATGATTTGAAGAGTAATTTTGAAAATTGGACTCTTGGAAGAGTTTGGTAAAATTAACAGCACACATATTTATAGATAGGGGTTTATGTCTCTGACAGTAGTTACCATGTATTAGAGGATGGCATATACCATGTAGTGTTCTAAGTTTATTACATGTGCCAATTAATTTACTCATCTTTACTAATTTAGGAAATAAGGTTGTAGTTATTGTTCTTAGATGAGGTCATTACTTTTTCTTGCATCAAAATAATGAAAAGGGCCAGAGGCATTAACCCACCTGCCAGCTTTCATATGTACACGCTCATTTTTCTTACCCATTTCCATGGGTTAACTATCCATACTCCTATAGGAATCAAATTCTGCAGATGACTAGGACCTTGCATTATCCATGCTGTATTCTATCTTCTACAACCTCAACTTCTGCTGTATTGAATCATTTTCAGTGGCATAGAGCCATCTTCTTTCTTTCTTTTTTTTTCTTCTCATTTTACTCTTATTACTTAGCAAGCTTCTGTCCCATTTATATACTTTCTTTTGAAGAAAATTCAAACTCACAGTATCAAGTCCTTTTTATCCATTCTCTCTGAAACCACATTACCTGCTTCTAAACCCCACTCCACCAAAATATTCTTAAGTATCAGCAATAATCTCCATGTTGCTAAATTTAATGGCCATTTTATTTGGCCTTTGGGCATCATTTGCTGTAGTTGATCTTAGTTGATCACTCTCTCCTTAATGATAGACTTTCTCACTTGGCTTCATCACACCCAGAAACTATCCCAAGAAAAACAATATTTAAAGGTTGTCTTTCCAACTTTTAAAGGAAAATTCAGAACAGTACATATAGTTTTCATATAATACAACTGGAGTTTTGTAAAAATGAAGGTATTCAGGGTCACCTTTAAACTGTATAGCGCCTAGGACAACAGTATCAATGGGTACCATTTACCCACATGGCTCAATACTTCAAAAATCATAAATAAGTCTTAAAAAACTGTTAAAATATATTCTGTATTTTTGTTTTGGCTAATATGCTTCCTTGCAGAATTACTGAGGTAAATAATTGAGATAAAATTGATGAACTAAAATTGTGTATTTTATTGAGATAAAATTGAAAAATTAAAATTGTATATTTTTAAGATGTACATGTGATACTTTGATGTACGTATACCTTGTAAAATGATTATTACAATTGAAATAATTAACCTACCCATCATCTCACATAGTTAATCATTTTTGTGTATTGTAGGTTGCTGGGAGAACATTTAAGAACTACTCTCAGCAAATTTTAAATACACAATACAGCATTATTAACTATAGTCATTGTGCTATACATTAGATCCAGAACTTATTCTTCTTACAACTGGATATTTGTACCCTTTGATATTGACTTATACACTTTTATAATAACAAAATTTCTTTTATTGATTTATTTTTCTTTCCTAAACTTCTTTTGTTTTTCCTGTTTCTACAATGATCTTGAATTTTACTCGTTTGTAATTATCAAAATATTTATAGCAACAGAATATTTAATTACATTTAAAATGTTAAAATGTGAGGGCTGCCTGGGTGGCTCAGTCAGTTAAGTGTCAGACTCTTGATTTTGGTTCAGGTCATGATCTCTGGGTGGTGAGATCAAGCCCCGCATTGTCTCTGTGCTAAATGTGGAGCCTGTTTAAGATTCTCTCTCTTCCTCTCCCTCTGCCCTTCCCAACACCCCCATCCCACTGCATCTGCTTTCTCTCTTTCACTCTAAAAATAAATAAATAAATTTTAAATAAGTTAAAATATGAGTATGTTTTAATCCTAAACCAAACTGAAGACAATAGAAAGCATTGGAAAAATAAAATTATTTATTCATTTCAAAATCAATTTTTATTGTTTTGTAAAACACCCATTACCCATTTATATGACATACTAAAACTAAAAAGTAAAACAAAAATTGTAAGTAATAAGTGTGAAAATTTAAATATTTTGATGGGCCTGGAATTTTAATTTGGGAGGTGAAAATTAATTGTTGGTCATGTATAAAAATATCTAGTATTCAATATTGCCCATTGACTTGTCAACATAGTAAACTATGATTACTTTTCACATATAATATATCTAGACCTCCATTTATACAAATATGAGTGATTCAAATTGATATTACAAAACCTTCCTCAGTCATGATGTGCAACTCCTGCAAATGTCATGCTAATTCATGACTACTTTAGAACTAAAAATTGAGTCATGAACAGAAACAAACAAAAAGATTTTGTCTACTGTTGAAAAACAATGCTTTATTATGCAAGAAATTATTGCATTCTTACTGAGAATTTGACAAATTAATTAGTCTTTTCATTTACTGATTTCTATTGCTCAAATTATCTCTCCCTATATACCACACTATTGCCTGTTTCAACATCAGCAAAGACAAAAGTCACAAACTATCCCAGCAATTGAACCCAGTCACTCTGTTTTCCAAGGATATAAGACAAGAAATATGGAGAGGAGTACTATGGAGACTGAAAGGTATTAGTCACAAAGTGAATGTTTAGTATTACAGGTAGCACTGTGGCAGTTTTGAGTACCAGATCAGAAGCAACAGAGGTTTCTGTATATTCTTAATAAATTAATTTTTTTATGTTTGCAATATTCAAGGCCCTCTAAAGACGCCAGCCTAAGGGACTTCAGTGTATGGATTTATGGTGTAATTTTGTGAATTATTAATAGTTATTATTGCCTTAGGGTTATTGTTATGTCAACAATGCATCAAGCCTGACTATGGTATGCATTACTGATTTACCAACTATATGTTATGCAGAGTTCCATAGATGAGACTGTGACAAGAGAAAAAGGGAACTACTTGGGATGTGGACATTCACTCCCAGTTAACAGCATAGCTCTGGCTTTATCTAATTTAGAAAAGAGATTTTCCTACTTAGGTTTTTGTTTGTTTGTTTGTTTTTCATATTGCTGATCAAAACATCTGGAAAACCATTGGAATACATCATAAGACCAATTTGAAAAAAAAAAACTAAATTAAGATTTGTAGGCTGAAGTATATCACAGAAAATATCAACTATATATTCATATTGTTCATATTATGTGTGTTTTAAATATTGCATTTACTGGGGTGCCTGGTGGCTCCATTAGTTAAGTATCTGCTTTCGGCTCAGGTTATGATCCTGGCATCGGTTCCCAGCTCTGTGGGTCAGCAGGGAGGGAGTCTGCTTCTCCCTCGTCCTTGGCACCTCCCTCCCTGTGCTCATTCTTTCTCAAATAAATAAATAAGATAATAAATAAATAAAGCATTTACTACTCTAAGTTTTTTGGTAATAGACAGTTTTTGATGTTGCAGGTTGGACTTATAAATTTTAATCACAGTTTTAAGATAGCATTTAGTATCACTTGATTCCTTATCTCTCAAAGCAGCTGCATCTTTCTGAGCTCTTTGACTTGAATTGACATTTTAATCTCAATACAAACTTTAATTTCTTGGCTATTTCCATTATTCTTTGCTTTGGTAGGAACAAAAGTTTAAAATGTAGGGAAAAGAACAAGATATGAGTCAACTGAAATTTGTTTAAAGCAGGAAAAAAAGATAACACAATGTATTGCCTGTTCATATGAGAATGTCAGAAACCAAAGGAGATGCTTAGCTTTTATTGTTTAATTTTAAATTATAGATCCTGTAAAGACTTATTCAAATTTGAAATAAACTTAGCAAATCTAAATAAATGCTTATAAAAATTGAAGGAACACTGTGAATGACATACCTGGGTACTATTACAGCAGGACTTACTTAGAAAAGGCACAAATGCTTGAAAGAAAATTTCACTAGTGATAGTCTACTTAATTCTGAAATACACAAATCTATTGACTAACCAACAAATAAAATATTTCATATAAATTACTATGGTAAATATTTTTTCCAGAGTAAGACTTGAGAATCTAGTTTAAAAGCTGAAAAGGGAAAAAGAAAGAAAGGGTCTTCACATTCACATGTCATTAAGAGTAGAACCCTGGACTGTTTTATAATCAATTTTTTTTGAGTTGTATGAGTTCTTTATATAATTTGGATGTTAACTCCTTGCCTTATATATGGTTTGCAAATATTTTCTATATTTACCTTTTCAATGTTTTTATTATTTCTTTTGCTGTACAGACACTCTTGGGTTTACTATAATTCCACTTGTTGATGTTCACTTTTGTTGCTTGTGCTTTTGGTGTCATATATTTTTAAAAAATCACTGCCAAAAACTATGTCAGAGCTTCTTTCCTATATTTTCTTCTAGGAGTTTTATGGTAGTAGGTCTGATGTTTGTCTTTAATAGATTTTGAGTTAATTTTCGTGAGTTAAGTAAGATGGGGGTCCAATTTCAATTTTCTTCCTGTGTTTATCCAGTTTTCCCAGCACCATTTTTTGAAGAGACTGCCTTTCCTCATCGAGTTTTTTGGTTCTCTTGTCAAATATTAGTTGACCATAAATATAGGGGTTTATTTCTGAGTTTTCTGTTCTGTTCCATTGATCCAAAGTCTATCTCTATACCTGTACCATACTGTTGTGATTACTTTAGCTTTGTAGTATAGGTTGAAATCAGGAAGTGTGAGGCCTCTGGTATTGTGTTTTCTTAGGGCTGGTTGGCTATTCAGTTCTTTTGTGGTTTTATACAAATTTTAACATTTTTTTTCTATTTCTGTGAAAAGTGCCATTGGAATTTTGATAGGGTTTGTATTGAAAATATAAATGGCTTTGGGTGAAATAAGTCAGGCAGAAAAAGACAAATACTGTATGATAACACTTGTATGTACAATCTAATAAAAAGCTCAACTCCTAAAAACAGAGTACAATGGTAACCACCAGAGGGTAGGGGAAATAGGAAGATGTTTTAGGGCAAAACTTGAGACCAGTAGATAAATGAGTGCAGGAGATTAAATGCACGGCACAATGAATATGTACAGTGCTATATTATAAACTTCAAAGTTGCTAAGAAATTAGATATTAATTGTTCCCACCACAAAAAAGAAATAATAATTGTGTAATATAACAGAGATGTTAGCTACTGTAGTGGTAGTAATCATATTTCAATGTATAAATATATTAAATCAACAGGTTGTATGCCTTAAACTTATACAGTGTTATATGTCAATTTTATCTCAAAAAAAAAAAAAGAATACAACCAAGTTGTCTCCACATATTTGCTTTGATTATTGCACAAAAGCAATCATAGTAGATTTGGACTGTAGCATTAGGGATCTCTATGATGGATAGCAATCCTCTTGTTAAGAATTTGAATATTATGGAGGGCACGCATTGCATGGAGTACTGGGTGTGTTGTAAAACTATGAATTCTGTTATGCTGAAAAGAAATGAAATTAATAAAAAAAATTGAAAAAAACTGATAAAAGCAAGGAAAAAAAATACAATCCTGCAAATAAAAGATGTACTTAGTAAAAAAAAAAAAAAGAATTTGAATATTTGATCATCTGTTGTTGTTATTGTGATTATGGGGTTTTTAGTTTTTATTATTATTATTTTTTTATATTTTATTTATTTGCCAGAGAAGGAGAGAGAGAGCGAGCATACAAGCAGGCAGAGGCAGAGAGAGAAGCAGGCTCCCTGGGAGCAGGGAGCCCATTCGGGACTCGAACCCTGGACTCTGGGATCATGACCTGAGCTGAAGGCAGCGGCTTAACCCACTGAGCCACCCAGGCGTCCCAGGTTTTTAGTTCTTTGTTTTTCCTTCTTGAGCCCACTTAATTTGGGAGGGTGGGGTAGGTTCTATAGCCCCCATTTCTCTCTCTCTTTTTTTTTTTTTTTTTGATGAACACTTGAAGCTTCAGAGCTGATCAGTAAAATATGGAAGAAAACCATATTTTATTCACATGATTTTTCTGCTTTTTTAATATGAGTAGGTAATTAAAGCTAGATAAGAACTAACTGAACACCTTGATCCCCAGCAATGTTTTTTTCTGGGAAGAACTCAGTTTAAATTATAACAAAAAGAAAATAATTTTAGTTGTGTTTCAAGTAAGGCTATGATACTAATTATCATTTTTATGTCACTAATTAGAATATCATCTTCCAGAAAATTCACTTAATTGTGTTAAGATTTTTAAACAAGTTTTATTATAGTTAACTTGTCATTTTACTCTTACTCTTTAAAAAAAAAAAACTTTTCAAAGAAGGAAGATAAAATTCTAAAGAAACAACTTTTACTACTGCTTTATGTTTTATAAAATATTTATGATTTTACCAATTTCCTATTCATTGACATTTTCAAGTGAATTATTTCATAAGGGAATTGTGAGCTTTTGTTTTCATCAATTGAAATTGTCTTTTAAAATTTAGTATTAGTGACGTTTAAGTCAAAACAGAACAAAATATGTTTTATAATAAATTATTGAGAACTATCAGCATATTGAGCAATATTGTCTTTGACCATCTACCCAAAATCGCCATCTGTTTTGTGGATTTTACTTGCCTCTATCTGTGGGAAATATATAAGAAAGAAATATAATTATATATTCCTTTTCCTGCATGTCCAAATATTTCTTATTGAGAGACATTATACAAATAAGACCACTTAGGATAAATATGGAAGAGCTTTGTCAAAATAGTATTCTAATCATTCTGTGTAGTCTTGAGTACCTGTCACCTCAGTGCATTCTTTCCTTTTCTGTATGAAGAAATGGACTGATATTTGAACCTTCATAAAGGGTATTAAATATTAGGATGTTGTGCTTTGCTTTTTCAGCCATATGTGAACTGTGGATGAGTTGGATGCTGAGACGCTCCCCTGATTTATTCACTCACTTTGGCTAATGCAAGAAATGCTCTGAGATACTCTCACCACCAGTTCCAATGTTCCATATACAGGATAGTAGGAAGAAACCTTCATATACTATCGTAACCCATTCAAGCTGCTATAATAGAATATTATAGATTGAGTAGTTTAGGAATAACAAATATTCATTTCTCACTGTTGGGAAAACCAGGATGTCCAAAATCAGGGCTCTGGCAAGATTTGGTGTCCAGTAAGAACCTGCTTCTTAGACAGTAATATCTTCACTTCGTAATATGACCCCTTCCACGGCCCCATATTGTGGAAGGGGCAAGCTAGCTCTCTGGAGGCTCTTTTATAAGGGCACTAATCCCAATCATGAGGGCTTCTCCAATGACCTAATCATCCCCCCAAAATCCCACCTCCTAATACCAAAGCACTGAGGTAGGATTTCAACATATGAATTTGGAGGAGGGATAAACATTCAATCTGTAGCATGTACTCTTAAAGCACGGTTTGTGAACATTTTTAAGTACTTGTAACATCAAGAGTCTGAGCTGAAGAATTTATAAGTAGAGCTGCTGAGCCCTCTGACATGAATATGAGGACCCAAGTATTCCATAATCTTTAAGACCAGACCACAGGGTCTCACATCAGACTGGGGACCAACAAGTGCTCAGGGGCACCAGTCCCTGGTGCACAGGACCTGAGAATGGAGGGAACAGTTGCTTTCTCCCTGCCAACCCCCCTTTTCAAATCTGACAAGTTCCCATTTTTCTCTCTGTATAGTCCATTCTATCCCATAGGAAATACTTTTATTTGGGTGAGAAATCTTAGAGAATATGAGAGTATAATACATTTGAGCATATTGAGATATTTGTCTTCATGTCTCTATCAAGATTTATGAAAGATGGTAAAGCTGACTTCTGACATTCTCTGTACTTGCCTCAGTAATAAAAAAGCAAGGAGCTCAGTCATTTGCCTCTGCTGAGTTTTCAGCTTCTGTCCAAGAACCTCCTGATAATCAACCATGCCCACCTTAGTTTTTTTAAAAAATTGATTATACAATTTGTGACTCCCTAGATGATTTAATTATACACTTTCTTTTCTTGAGAGCATTTTCCCACTTATTATTTGTTTTATACATAGTAAAACAATACAATAAATATTATTGTCTGGCTGGGAATAAAAAAGAAGCCACTTTTATGTGTACTAGTCTCCAATTACAAAGCTCCAAACAAAAGTTAATGGAGAGAGATTTAAATTTACCAATGAGAAATGGAATGATCTGTTCTCTGCAATCTATCAGACACCCTGGGATGCCAAGAGAATGGCTTAGGGCTTAGCTTCTCACAAGGGTGTCTCCTTAAGGATTTATGATGTAAAGTAAGGACTCCTTATGCTCCAGTAAGGCAGTCGACCTTTATAACCAGAGTCAGCTTTACCTATCATAAAGCAAATTAGTCATATAAAAGGAATAGAGTAATTTAAAAGAGAACTACAAAGTTTAACCAGGAAATAATCTT
The DNA here is from genome assembly GCA_004024625.1 of Mellivora capensis. Classification (NCBI taxonomy): domain Eukaryota; kingdom Metazoa; phylum Chordata; class Mammalia; order Carnivora; family Mustelidae; genus Mellivora; species Mellivora capensis. Next base: position 26,627 of record PISX010013502.1, on the reverse strand, counting down.
TTGCAAGTAAGTGTGATAGATGGTAGTAACATAGTGTTTTCATTTGCTAATTTAATCTATGTTATTTAAAAATAATATGAAAATTTCACATGGCTTTCCCTCTACTCCTCTGAGTTAAATTCAGTCAATATATTAATTGTTTAATATAATTTCAAAAGCATGGAGTTTTGTTTTGATTAATTAATTTACTTTATATATAGGAAATATCTAAGTTTTTTTTATTTGAAAGCATGCAATGAAAAAAAACCCTCAAACTTATATAAAGGTTGTAAGAAATATCCATTGAGCATCTGTATATCTTTCTGTATATTCAGTAATTTTCATCATTTTGCCACACAGGCTCCCTGTGGCTCCCTGCTCAGCGGGGAGTCTGTTTCTCCCACTCCCTCTGCCCCTTCCCCCACTTGTGTGCACTCTCTTTCTCTCTCTCAAATAATCAAACAAACAAACAAAAGAATACAAATTGTCACATGGAGTTTTTTATTTTTTAATTTTTTTAAATTTTTTTTTAATTTTTAATTTATTTGACAGACAGAGATCACAAGTAGGCAGAGAGGCAGGCAGAGAGAGAGAGGAGGAAGCAGGCTCCCTGCCGAGCAGAGAGCCCTATTCGGGACTTGGTCCCAGGACCCTGAGATCATGACCTGAGCTGAAGGCAGAGGCTTAACCCACTGAGCCACCCAGGTGCCCCACATGGAGTTTTTTAATATATTATTCTCACACTAGCTTTTTATTTATTTATTATTTTGGTTACTAACATTTACTATGTACTCATTCAGTGAATTATCAACCATTATATTTACTTTACTGTTTCATGTTAGAACTGTCCAAAATTAGTCAGAACAACTTCAAAATGGATTTTTCTTCCTCCTCTTCTCTTTCCCCTCCTCCTCCTCCTTTTTCTTCTATTTTTTTTTTTTTTTTTTTTTTTTTTTTTTTTTTTTTTTTTTTTTTTTTTTTTTTTTTTTTTTTTTTTTTTTTTTTTTTTTTTAGTGTTTTCTTACTTTCTGGCACTAAAAATGGCCCAGATTTATTTTATTCTTACCTGCCTCAACCTTGGAATTGGCAATTTCTCCAAAATTCCTTGTTTCTTTAAGTGGGCAATGGTTTCTGAAAAGCAAGATATGGTTGGTAGGTGCATTTATTGGTGCTGGGTTGCCTCTGCAAATTTTGCCATTGGATTCTTTTTATAAAGAAAACTATAGGTAGGTAAATTTGTAGGAACATAAATAGTTTTTTTTCTTTTTTATGTATTTATATACAGAATCAGAAGTTTATACTGATATCTTTAATCCCACATCAAGAAACACAAGGTTCGTCCTTGTCTTAGCCCTCACATTCCATACTTGTATCACTCTTCCCACAACACGAACATTTGCTTCTGACAATGTCAGTATCTATACTTATTTGCTTAGTTAAAAATTTGATTATACAATTTGTGTATAATTTTGTGACTCCCTAGATGATTTACTTATACACTTTCTTTTCTTGTGTATGTGTATGTGTAACCATACTGTGCAGGGAAAAGTTGACATGACAGAAAAGGAACTGCTTGCAAGTTTAGTCCTTTGCTGACTCTGGGATTTTGGACTTTGGAGGATTCCGATACCTCCAACTGGTAAGAGTTGCTCACCATGCCTAAAGTATTTGTGCAAGCAATATGGTTTATATAAGAATCCGCTTTCCTTCTCAGGATCTATAATTTTCGTACATGTCAGACAAATGCTGCCTATGTGGTCAGGCCTAATAAAAACCATGGGAAACAATTCTGTATGATCTTACTGTTTGGCAGCATTTCATACGTACTTTCACAATTCCTTGCTGGAGAAATTAAGTATGTCTTGTGTGTTTTCACTGGGAGAGGACCCTTGGAAGATTGTTCCTGATTTCCCTAGACTTCACCCCATTTGACTTTTCTCTTTGTTAATTGTGCTGTGTATCCTTTCACTGTAATAAATCATAGTTATGAGTCCAACTATATGCTGAATGCTCTGAGTTCCCCTTAGAGAATCATCACACCTTGGGCACTTCCAACACACTATGAACAGAAAACCTCCCAAGTAGAGTTAAAAAATATATAATTCTTTTCGTCTTTAGGCTTAGGGTACATAATCAGAAACGTTTTTTTTTTTCTTTCTACCTTTTTATTTTGAAACTACTATGGATTTACACAAATTAAAGAGTACATGCACCCTTTGTCAAGAGAGATCCATGTACGCTTTACTGAGTTTCCTTCCATAGATATTTTATATAACTGAAATATAGTATCAAAAGAAGGAAACTGACTTTGGTATAATGTATGTGTCTGGTTCTGTGTCATTATAGCACATGTATATGTGTAGATTCCTGTAAACCCTAGGGCAATGAAATTACAGAAGTATTCCTCATCCACTTCAGACTCTCCATTTGTGGTCACATCAGATCCCCTTCTTACCACCATTGCTGGCATCATTGATCTATTTCTATCTCAGTAATTTTGTCATAATGAGAATGTCATGTAAATGAAGTCATACAGTAAGTGATTCTATTTTTTTCACAAAGTAATTCTAATAAGAGTGATCTAGTTACTGCTGGTATCAATAATCCTTTTCTTTTTTTAAGTTATTGAATTTATTTTTAGAGAAGTTTTAGGTCTAAAGCAAAATTAGCAAGAAGTATAGAGAGATCCCATTATCTCCAGTAATGATATACATTTAATTCCCTCCATGTTTTCTCATGTTTTGATAGAGCATTGCTTTTTAGCACTAAGTAATTTTCCATTTTTTGGATACGGCACAGTTTATTTCTTTACTCACCCTTCTGAAAGATGTCTTGATTGATTACAAGTTTCTGCAATTGTGAGTAAAGTTAATATAAACATTCATGTGCAAATTTATATGTAGATGTAATTTTTTAGTTCATTTGGGTAAATACCAAGGAGTAAGATTGCTCAATCATATGGTAAGAGTATGTTTAATTTTGTAAGAACCCATCAAACTTACAAGGTGGCTGTACCATTTTGCACTCTTACCAACAGTGACTGAGAGTTCCACATCCTCACCAGAATTTAGTGTTATCGGTGCTTTAGATTTTGGCCATTCTAATAGTACGGGCTGGTATCTCATTCTTGTTTTAATTTGCAGTTCTTTAATAACATGATTTTGAACATCTTTCATATGCTTGCTTGCCATCTGTACATCTTACTTGACAAGGTGTTTATTCAAGTCTTTAGCCTTTTTTAAAAGTTATTTGTATATTTTGGATGACTTTTTTGTCATATGTGTCTTTTGAAATATTTTCTCCTACTTTGGTGATTATCTTCTCATTCTCCTAATACCATCTTTCACAGAATAGATGTTTGTAGTTTTAAGGAAGCATAGCTTATCAATTATTTCTTTCATGGATTGTGTCTTTGATGTTTTATCTAAAATGTCATCACCATACCCAAGGCCATCTAGGTTTCTCCTATGTTATTTTCTAGGAATTTTATAGTCTTGCATTTTACATTTAGGTCTATGATCCATTTTGAGTTAATTTTTATGAAGGGTGTAAGATCTGTGTCTATATTCATGTTTTTGCATGTAGATATCCAGTTTTGCCAGCACCATTTGATGAAGGGAATATATTTGCTTCATTTTATTGTCTCTGCACCTTCACCAAAGATCACTTGACAATATTTATATGCATTTATCGGGTTCTTTATTTTGTTAAATTGATCCATTTGTCTGTTTTTTCATCTAGACCACACCTAAAATTGTAGCTTTATGGCAAGCCTTTTTTTTTTTTTCAAGAGAGATTTTGTGTATTTATTAATGTGAGAGAGAGCGAGAGAGAACATGAGAGGGGAAAAGGTCAGAGGGAGTAGCAGACTCCCTGTGGGGCTGGTAGCCCTATACAGGACTCCATCCAAAGTCTCCAGGTTCATGACCAGAGCCAAAGGCAATTGCCTAACCAGCCGAGTCACCCAGGCACCCTCTGGTAAGTCCTGAAGCTGGGTAGTGTTAGTCCTCCAACTTTGTTCTCCCCCTGCAATAATGTGGTGGCTATTGGGGATCTTTTGTCTCTCCATATAAACTTTAAAATCTTTTTTTTTTTTAAGATTTTATTTATTCATTTGTCACAGACAGAGATCACAAGTAGGCAGAGAGGCAGGCAGAGAGAGCGGGAAGCAGGCTCCCCGCTGAGCAGAGCGCCCAATGCGGGGCTCGATCCCAGGACCCTGAGATCATGACCTGAGCCAAAGGCAGAGGCTTAACCCACTGAGCCACCCAGGCACCCCACTCCATATAAACTTTAGAATTAGTTTGTCAATATCTATAAAATGAATTGCTGGATTTTGGCTGGAATTGCAATGAATCTATACATCAAGTTGGGAAGAACTGTTATCTTGACAATATTGCGTCTTTCTATCCATGAATGTGGAATATTTTTCCACTTATTTCATTCTTTTTGATTTCAGTCATTACAGTGTTGTGGTTTTTATCATATAGATCTGTACATATATTGTTAGATCCATATTAAGTACTTTATTTTTGAAGTGCTAATTATATAGTAATATGTTTTTAATTTCAAGTACCATTTGTTTATTGCTGGTATTATAGGAATGTGGAATTTATATTTTATCCTTGTGTCTTGCAGCCCTGCTGTTATCATCTATTAGTTCCAAGAGCTTTTGGATATCTACTTAGATGTTTATGTCATCCATGAAAATGACTGCTTTATTTCTTCTTTTCCAATCACTATACATTTTCTTCTTCTTCTTCTTTTTTTTTTTTTTTTTTTTTTTTTTTTTTTTTTTTTTTTTTTTTTGTATTACTGCATTAGCTAGGACTTCTTGTATGATGTTGAAAGCGGGGATGAGAGGGGACATCCTTACCTTATTCCTGATCTTAGCAGGAAAACTCAGTTTTTCACCATTAAGTAAAATTAAAAAAACAAAAAATTAATCATTAGTTAAAAGTTTGTAGATGTTGTTTATCAAGTTTAGGAAGTTCCCATCTACTCTTAATTTGCTAAGGTTTTTTATTTAAATGAGCATTGGATTTTGCGAAATATGTTTTTTTTTCTTTGCATCTATTGACACAATCATATGACTTTTTTTTAGCCTATTAATGTGATGGATTACATTAGCTGATTTTCAGATGTTGCACTAACTTTGTATACATGGCCTACATTCCAGTTGATCTTTGTGTATAATTCTTTTTATACTTTATTGGAATAATTTTTTTCATATTTTATTGAAGATTTTTTGCATCTATGTTTATGAAAGACATCAATCTTTGGTTTTCTTTTCTTGTAATATTTTTGTCTGGTCTTGGTATTAGGGTAGTTCTGGTCTCATATGTTTCTGTCTTCCTAAAAAATGTAGAAAATTAGATAATTCATTCTTAAATATTTGGTAGAATTCACTGGTGAACTCATCTGGGTCTAGAGCTTTCTAATTTTGAATATTTATTAATTATTGATTCAATTTCCTTAATAGATATAGGCCTATTTAGATTGCTTATATCTTCTTAAGTGTGTTTTGGTAGTTGTGTCTTTCAAGTAATTGGTTCATTTTGTATTTAGGTTATCAAATATGTGGGCATAGAGTTGTTTATAATATTTTCTTATTCTCCCTTTAATGTCAGTGGGATCTGTTGTGATATCTGTTTTTCATTTCTGATATTAGTAATTTGTGTCTTCTCACTTTTTCCTTAGATAGCTTAACTAATGATTTATCTATTTTATTGATATTTTCAAAGAAACCACTTTTGTTTTTGTTGATTTTTCTTTACTCATTTCCTGTTTTCATTTTCACCAACTTCTTTTATAATTTTTTCTTATTTATTTTCTTCTGCATACTTAGAAGATTTTATTTATTTTCTTATTTATTTATTTATTTATTCACTTAGAGCTGGGGGACGGACAGAGGGAGAGGGAAAGAAAGAACCCCAAGCAGACTTCCTGCTGAGCACAAAACCCAACACAGGGCTTGATCATAGACCATGAGATCATGAACTGAGCCGAGATAAAGGGTCTGACACTTAACCTTCTGAGCCACCCAGGCACCCCATTCTTCAGCCTGCTTTAAATTAACTTGCTCTTTTCTAACTTTAAGGTAAATATTTAAATTATGGATTTTACATATTCTTTTCCAATATATATATTCAATGCTATATATTTCTAAGCATTGTTTTTTGCTGCATCCCACATACTTTGATAAGTTGTATTTCAATTTTAATTTAATTGAAATTATTTTTTGAAATTTCTTCTTTGATTTATGAATTACTTAGAAGTATATTGTTTAATCTAGAAGATTTTTGGATTTTCCAGCTATCTTTCTGTTATTGATTTCTAGTTTAATTCCACTATGCTCTGAGAAGACATTGTATGAATTTTATTCTTTTTAATTTGTTAAGATGTTTTTAATGACCTGCAATATGGCATTTGTTGGTGAATGTTCCATGTGAGTTTAAAAATAATCTCTATTCTTGCATGAAGTACTCTATACATGTCAATTATAGCCAGTTGATTCATGATTCTATTGAATTCAACTATGTCATTATGGAATCTCTGTCAATTTCTGATAGAGGATTATTAAAGTCCCCAATAATGGATTTATCTAATTCTCTTTGAAGTTCTATCAGTTTTTGCCACATGTATTCCAGTATCATGTTGTTAAGCACATGCACATTGAAGATTATTATGCTTTTGGAATATTGATTACTTTATCATTAATACTGCCCTCCTGTATCCCTGATAACATTCCTTATGCTCATCTCTTCTAAAATTAATGTAGCTTTCTTTTATTAATGTAATCATGCTATATCTTTCTCTATATGTTTACTTTTAATCTTTATATATAAGCATTATATATGTAAATATATATATTTATATTTTCTGTGAACAATATCTAGTTGGGTCTTACGTTTTGATCCCTCAGACAACCTCTGTCTTTTAATTGGTGTATTTATACCATTGTTTAAAGTGATTATTGACTTAGTTGAATTAACATTCTCTCTGTATATAATCCTTTCCTATTTGTTGTCCTTTTGTTTCTGATTTTGTTTTCCTTACTTTTCTTGGGTTTTGTGATTTTAATTGAACATTATATAAAATTTTATTTTCTCTCCTTTCTTATTATATTAACTGTACTTCTTTTTCTATTTTTTAAATTGTTGCCCTTGAGTTTGCAATATACATTTACATCTAATCCAGTTTATTTTCAAATAAAATGTATCATTTCATAGATACGCAAGTACATTTCATTAACAAAATAGTTCTAGTCCCTCCTTCCTTTCCCTTGTTTCATTGTTATCATTCATTTCACTTATACATAAGCATCTATATGTATACATAATCAAATTCATTGTTGCTATTCTATTTTGAAGAAAGTATTATTTGTTAAGTCAATTAAAAATAATAAAAAAGTAAGTTTTTATTTTGCCTTCATTTATTCATTCTCTGGTACTTTTTCTGTATTTTGATCTGAGTGTGTTACCTATAACATCTTCCTCCTCTCTGAAGAATATTTTGTGCTTGGCAATTTTTCTGGCAACTAATTCCCTCAATTTTTGTTTGAGAAAGTATTTAGCCTTCACTTTTTTTTTTTTTTTAAAGATTTTATTTATTTATTTGACACAGAGAAAGATCACAAGCAGGCAGAGAGGCAGGCAGAGACAGAGAGAAGCAGGCTCCCTGCTGAGCAGAGAGCCCAACTCGGGGCTCGATCCCAGGACCCAGAGATCACGACCCGAGCTGAAGGCAGAGGCCTAACCAACTGAGCCACCCAGGTGCACCTAGCCTTCACTTTTAAAGGATAATTTCACAAAATAAAAAGTTCTAGTTTGATAGTTTTTTCTCTCAACACTTGAAATATTTCACTCTCCTCTTCTTGCTAGCATGCTTTCTGCAAAGAAGTCAAATGTGCTCTTATGTTTGCTCTTCTATAGATAAGGTCTTGTTTCCTCTGGCTTCTTTCAATTTTTTCTTTACTTTTGATTTTCTGAAATGTGAATATAATACGACCAGGTGTAATTTGGGGGGTGTGAAGGGCACCTATCCTTCTTGGTGTTCTCTGAGCTTACTAGATGTGTGGTTTGGTGTCTGACATTAATTTGGGGAAATACTCATTTTTGCTTCAAATATTTTTTCTGTTCCTTTTTCACTTTCTTCTTCTTTTGGTACTCCTCTTAAACATATGTTCATCCTTTTGCAGTTGTCTTGTGGTTCTTGGATATCCTGAGGGCTTTTTTTTTTAAATTACTTTTCAGCATAACAGTATTCATTGTTTTTGCACCACACCCAGTGCTCCATGCAATATGTGCTTTTTAATTTTTTTAAATTTTTTTAGACTTTTTTTTCAAGATTTTATTTATTTATTTGACAGACAGAGATCACAACTAGGCAGAGAGGCAGGCAGAGAGAGAGGAGGAAACAGGCTCCCTGCTGAGCCGAGAGCCCAACGCGGGGCTCCATCCCAGGACCCTGAGATCAGGACCCTGAGCCAAAGGCAGAGGCTTTAACCCACTGAGCCCCCCAGGCGTCCCTAACCTGAGGGTTTTGTTTGTGGTTTGTTTTTTTTTCAGTCCTTTTTCTTTTTCAGTTTAGAAGTTTCTATTGTCATATTCTAAAAATCAGAGATTATTTTCTCAGTAGTTTCTTGTCCACAAATAAGATTATCAAACATTCTTCAGTTCTGTTACATTATTTTTGATCACTGGCATTTGAAAAAAATTTCTTAGATTTTTCACTGTGCTTATATTATCAGCCCTTTCTTGTATGCTGTCTACTTTATCCATTAGAGTCCTAAGCATATTCATCATAGTTTATAAAATTCCTGGTCTGATAGTTCCAAAATTATTGCCATATCTGACTCTAGTTCTGATGCCTGTTCAATCTTTGGAAAACTGTATTTTTTGTTGAAAGGTGGACATAATGTGTTGGGTAAAAAGAACTACAATAAATAGGCCTTTGGAAATACAGTTGTAAGTTTTGGGAGTGAGGAAAACTTCTCTTGTCCAATGACTTGGTCTCTGTCATTTGGTGGGCTGGTGTTCCTAGAATGTGAACTTTATCAATGCTTCTTAGTCTTCACTGCCCCCTTAAATGGGAAAGGATGGCTAGAGTAGCCTAGAGTTGAGTATCTCCCTTTCCTCCTCTGAAAATACCCCAGCACCTTACATTCTGTTAAAGTAGTTTCTCCTGAGGATAGGACTTGTTAAGAAAAACAGAGTGCCCTGGAGTATTTAAAAATGACTACTTTCCTTTTTTCCTTGCCAGAAGCGTGAAGGGATTTTTCTCTGATATTCATTGTGTGGATCTGGTGGAGTTCCTACAGGTAAAACTCACAAAAGCATGTGTATACTTTTATGACTGAGTGTCCCTGGAGTTTTTTAACTCAGACTTGTCCACACAACCTCCAGCAATTCACCAATTATAGTTTATGTTTTTCTTTCAGATACTAGTTGCTGTGGAGATTTCTACTTGTTTTTCCTAACTCCCACTGACAAGTGCCTTCGTCCTATAGAAGCAGAATTGGAATCAAAATAGAGGAGACCCACACAATGGAGGGAGAAAATGCAGTAGAGAGAAATCAAACAATGGCTGAATATATGCCTGAAAATGCATATGTTTTAATCTGGGAGTCATTAGAATGTTCAGAATAAGTTTTATTGGTAAATGAAAACCAAAGCATAAATGATCATCATACTATGGTAGAAATTAGCAGAATGATGTGAATGTTAGTAACAGGAAGACAAGAATATGTCAGATAGAACTTCTAAGACTTGAAAATTGAGAAGGAAGAACTAAGAATCTGATATAGGACAGACCTTGCTGTCTCAGGATTTGAAACTTCAGTGTGCCTGAAATACAATTTTTAAAAGGGAGAGTTATAACTTATGAAATTTGTGAGATCAGAAAGAGCTAGATAAAATTTTCAGACTAATAAACACTAAGAGTGGTAATAGATATTGTTTAGGTTTCCTGAATATATTGGATATTATTCTATTGTGTCTTTAAACATGAGGATAATTTTGGGTGTAGGGTTTTATTATAATATACTTTTTATAGAAATATGTAATTATATTATGTATTCATATAATTTATTATAATAGCTCCTATATATAAATATTAATGTTTATATTAATGAAAGAATGAATTTTTTAATTTTATGAAGACATCTAAGAGGAATAGTGAGTTTTCCTTAGCTATTCAGAATCTATGCTGGAGATTTTATTTATTTCCACTTTTGTTTAATTAATATATAATCATATATAATTGCAAATACACATTTATACATATTTCTATATATTCGTGTATATTATAAATATAGATAGATATAGATATTTCTACAGCTCACCAAAATTTTACATTATTACTGGGATATATTTTTCTAGATTTACTCTAGATGTCTCTGTTCTGAACTTTTTATAGAGTAATATCTTTATTTTCTTCCTCATTTACATTTATACTTTTTAAATGTCACAATATGAATTGTTTTTAAGAGCTCACTCTTTCTTATTTTAATATTTCTTGATATTACAAAGGCTTTCTATGTTATAAAAACTTCCTGCACTTAAAAATATGAATGCTGTGGAATTTTTACTTTTTTAAGAACTTGTTTATGTTGGAAACAAATCCCTTAGGTTGAAGCACTTCTTCATTCACCTTGGTGCCATATATGATGATGTCTCTATATAAATCATAAATAATAATTCTCAATCATGCTACTTAACTTCCTTAATGTTTGGACATCCTTCAAGAAGATACATTATATCTTCCTTTGACAGTGGTGGAAATAAAATAACACAAAATTAATCCTAATGATCTTTTAAATTTTTTCTGATGAATATTTAAAGATAATATTTCTTTTTTTAAAACACTTTTTTAAATTGAGATTAAATAATAGCTTCAGGTGTATACATAATAATTCAATATTTGTATACACTATGTACAGTTACCACAATAAGTCTAGTTACACTCCATCACCATACAAGTGACTTCAATCACCCATTTCACCCATCTCCAATCCCCTTCCCTTCTCATAATCACCAGTCTGTTCTCTGTGAGTTAATTTTTTTTTTCATTTTGTTTTGTTTGCTCATTTGTTTTTTTAGACTCCAAAACTAAGTGAAATCATATGGTATTTGTCTTTCTCTGTCTGACTTATTTCACTTAACATAATACCCTCTAGGTCCATCCATGTTGTCGTGATAGCAAGATTTCCTTTCCTTTTTTTTTTTTTTTATAGTGGAGTAATCTTCCATATATCATATAGATGTACCCTAAGTGGATGAACACATAAGTTGTTTCCATGTCTTGGCTATTTGCACATAATGCTGCAGTGCACACAAGGGACATACAACTTTTCAAAGTACTGTTTTCATTTTATTTGAATAAATATCCAGAAGTGGAATTACTACATCATATGGCAGTCCTGTTGTTAATATTTTGAAGAACTTTATAATGGTACTGTTTTCCACAGTGGCTGTACCAGTTTATTTTCCCACCAACAATGTGTAGGGGTTCTTCTTTCTCCACATCCTCACCAACAGAAAGATAGTATTTCTTTATCAAAACAGAGTTTTTAGAAAAACATGACTAAGGTTTTAACAGTAAGATTTTATAAGTATATTTTAATTATTGTACCATGTATAACTATGGTTCTAAAATCAGATAGAGCATGTCTTTTGTAGCTTATTTTTAAGAGGTAAGACCAAGTTCAGTAAGATAGGTGTTATCATCTTGTCATTTGCTATCTTCTGAGAAGCTTGAACTTATCAGATCTAGAGCTCTGAAGAATCACTGTAATCTAATAGGTGGTATCAATTATAAAGCTTAAGAAGGTAGAAGCTATCAATGAACCTGGGTTTAGGAACTCTATATCATTCTGGAAAAGGAAGTATAACAAGATAAAGAATCATACTTACTGGTAATTTGTAAAAAAAAAAAAAAAAGCCAAATATCTCTTCTCTTTTTCTTTATGAGAACCTCATTTAATTTCCCATTTTGTTCCAAAAAAAGAATATCCAACATCTAGGGATAATAATGATATCCCAAAGGTATAAACGTCCACACATACATGGTACCAATGCAGATTTTCTGGTTTTTATACATACTATGTTTAAGATGTCATTAATGAGGGAAAACTGAATGATGGGTGCACAGTACGCTGTAACATTTTTGGAAATTTTCTGTGAATCTATGATTATTTCAAAATGAGAAATTAAATTAAAAAATGATATTCCATGCATTCACTAAGTATATTGAGATTATTTAATAATATTTTTCTTATATATCTCTCTTTATGACACCTACTGTCTAAATTGCCCATAAAACTACCATAAGTTTTACTTTAAGATTTTAAAAATTAAACCTTGGGAAATGTTGAAGTATATTATTTATTCTTTTATAACAAAGATAGAAGCAATTATCTCATTCTCAAAGGGAAAAAACCTTTAATTGTCTTAAAATAATTGAAACGTCTGTCTCAAAATATTTGCAATTATGGACCAATATGAAATCCGGTATGGAGGCCAAAAAGTACAAAATTCAGATAGTACTTCTATCTTTTTTTTTCCTTTTACTCATGGTTTTCAGACAAAAAATACTTTTTTTTCAAACATTTTTAAAGTTTATTTACATTTAATTAACAGATTTCTCTTTATATCACAAGAATCTAGGTAAAGTAATTGTAAAGTAATCAATATCAGATTTTTGGATTCTAATCATAGCTTCCCTAAAATAGCTTCTGTTTTGGAATTAAATTATTTGGAAATTGTTAGAATTTCCCTATAATGAGCCTAGTGTCTTAATATTTACATATATATTTAAAATTTTTCTTCATCCATTCATCAGTCCATGGGCATTTGGGCCCTTTCCATAATTTTATTATTATTGATCAATATGAGGGTTAATGAATCCCTTCCAATCAGTATTTTTGTATCCTTTGTGGGTAAATACCTAGTAGTGCAATTGCTGGATTGTAGGATAGTCCTATTTTTAACTCCTCTATATTGTTTTCCAGAGTGGCTACCCAGTTTGCATTCCCACCAACAGTGCAAGAGGGTTCCCCTTTCTCTGCATCCTTCCCAACATCTGTTGTTCCCCTTGTTAATTTTAACCATTCTGACAGGGTGAGGTGAAATCATCTCATTGTAGCTTTGATTTGTATTTCCTGATGATGAGTGATGTTAAGGATCTTTTCATGTGTCTGTTAGCTGTCTCTGTATTGTCTTTGGAAAAATGTCTATACATGTCTTCTGCCCATTTTTTAACTGGATTGTTTGTTTTTGGATGTTGGGTTTGATAAGTTCTTTGTAGATTTTGGGTACTAACACTTTTACAGATATGTCATTTGAAAATATCTTTTCCCATTGTGAAAGTTGCCTTTTAGTTTTGTTGATTGTTTTCTTCACTGTGCAGAAGCTTTTTTTCTTGATGAAGTCACATAGTTCACTTTTGCTTTTGTTTCCTTTGTCCCCAGATATGTGTCTAGTAAGACATTGCTACAGCTGATGTCAAAGAGGTTGCTGCCTTTGTTCTACTCTAGGATTTTGATGGTTTCCTATCTCACATTTAGGTCTTTCATCCATTTTGAGTTTATTTTTGTATATGGTATAAGAAAGTGGTCCAGTTTCTTTCTTTTACATATTACTATCCAGTTTTTTCAACACCATTTGTTGAAGAGACCAAACAAAAATATGTTTAATAATTCATTAAGTGCTAACATTTTACTTCTTTACCTTTTGCTTATATTATTAACCTATTTCAGGAACTTTAAAGAAAGTTAAATTCCATGTAAGCTTCAAATTATCTCCAATATATAGCCATACTACTAAGCTTATTTCTCCAGCAACTTTGGACTAATTCTGCAAGAGATTTGTATGTGTAAACCTATGTACTAATACATTCCTCTATTTAATTTGTTGTTTCTAAAACATGATCAATGATGAACATAATTGATATCATATGAATATCTTGGAAGATAACATGGGACTTTCTGCATTTCAAACAAGCTTTATTAGATTTTAAATAAAGAGTAATAATTACAGTGTATACTCAGTTACAAAATGCTTATCTTTTTTCCTCTAAAATGATAAATTAATGTAATTTAACTTTTACTGTCTTGCTAACCATAAGTCAAAAAATTATTATGAGACACTTATGGAAAATACTTCAAAGAATATAGAATAAGCTATTTCTGTGAACTTTATTTTTTGGAGCTAAAAAGGCATAATAATAAACATAATAATAGCCCCCAAATTCTAACATTTACTGAATGTCAGGAACATTGTTAAATGTTTAGTTTTCATGAACTAATTTTATCCTTAGTATAGTCCCCTAAAGTAGGTATTAACATAGTCTTTTTTTTTTCACAAATGAAAGTAATCATTGTCATGAAAAAGGAAACATTCTTATTTTTTGTTTATCTTTAAATTACATTAAATAATTGTGATCATGGATCTGTAGATTCCTTTGGGTAGCATGCACATTTTAACAACATTAATTCTCCCAATTTATGAGCATAGTATACCTTTCCATTGGTTTGTGTTGTCTTCATTTTCTTTCATCAATATGATTTCACTTATATGTAGAATCTGAAAAGACAAAGTGAATGGAAAATGAAGCAATTTCATAAATACACAGAATAAACTGGTGGTTGCCAGAAGGGAGAGAGGATGGATTAAATAAGTGAAAGGGATTAAGAGGTACAAACTTCCAGTTATAAAATAAAGAAGTGATGGAAATGAATAGTACAACATAGAGAATAGAGTTGATAATATTGTAATAATGTTGTATGGTGACTGTATTTATAATCAGGAGCATTGAGTAACATAGAAAATTGTTGAGTGTCTTATGAAAGAGACATTAGAAAGCTAGCTAGCCCCTTTTGGACATTTGAGGACACATTGAGAAGATGGCTATCCGTGAACCAGATAGCTGACTTTCACCAGACATCAAAATCTGCTGGCATCTTGATCTCAGACCTCCCAGCTCCAGAACTCTGAGAAAAAAGTTTTGTTGTTATTAAGCCATCTGATCTATGACATTAATGTTATAGCCGCATGGAATGTGTTGGACAGTAGCTAAGCAAAGTTGAAGGGAGGAATACTTCTTGACGAGTTAGTAACAGCAAAAGTCTAAAAGTAGAAGTGCACTTGGTTGATTTGACATGCAATGAGAGGCGAGCATACCTGGAGCAGGGAGAGCATAGTCTAATCTAGGTAAGAGAGCGAAGTTGTGGGAAACTAGATCCTGTAAGTTCTAATATCTAAAGGACATTTGCTTTTTACTGCAAAAGAAATCTGGGTCAGAACAGGTTTTGAGCAGAGAGGAGGCAAGATCAATTGAGATTTAAAAGGATGACTCTGACTACTTTATTTAGACTAGACTACATGTGAATAGGGATGGAGGATAGGTAAAAGTAGACAAGAGAAAGAAAATTCTTTGAATATGCAGAAACTAATCCAGGTGAGAGATGTTAGAGGCTAAGACTAATGGAGGGAGATAAGATGGATCAGATATTTGATCTATTTTGGAGGCATGCCAGCAAGTGAATAGTGTCATGTACTGGAGGTTAAAATTAGAAGGTAGGATGAGAACAGGGTAACTGATCATAGTCATGTTGCTAATATTAGTACTCATTTTAAACTTTTTGATTTTGTGTAAAAGTCATGTTTTAATCACATGTATTAATTTTAGAGAATATTTTTTCATGCCAAAAACACTCTTGTATGAAGAAAATATTTTTAATGGAATTTTTTTAGGAGTCATCCCATTCAAAATTCAAAGCCTTTAATAAGAACCATTTATTTTGGAACACGAATATTTGTATCTAAAACCAGTGATTATCAAATGAGGTAGAAAATATAAAGGATAAAGGGATTACTAACAAGACCCCTGCTTAGATGTAGTAACTTACAATATTTATTTTTATATTAAATAAAAGATGGTGCCTTACATTTTATACTATACACTGACTTTTCAAATTAAATTTCATGGATGTAATACAATATCTCTCTCTTTGTGTTCAGATTATTTCAGTAAAGAAATCTCTCTAGCAAAAGAAAAATGTGAAATTGGAATCAATATCCTTCCTGTTAAAATACTCTTTTTATTAAACTTTTAATAAAGGTCAACTAGAGAATGAGGCAAATACAATTAGAGTAGAGCCCTTAATAATATTGCAATGCCAAAAGTAGTAATTAGAGAAACTTTTACTGTAAACTTATCAGTCGAAGGACTTCTTATTTTGGTAACTGCACCACATACCTTTCAAATAAAATTTAAAAACATCAAATGCCTGATGGGGTAATTATAAAAAATGTAGTTATATTTGAATGCATACATTATACTGCAGGTGTGAAATTCCAGACTACACTGGAATCATTAAAATGACATTCCTTTTTTGAAGTTAATAAAAAAAGGCTATTGAATTCAATAAAAATTTTTGTCAATATACAAAGACTACTATAAAACTTTAAAGTACAATTATATCTCCTCTTTTCAAATAAGTAGAGTTTCAATATGTTTGGCATATGGAACAATGGTATTATATTTTGTTCCCATCCACAGTATAAATCACTCCATGTTTTACTTTTAAACTATACTCAGAGATTAAGGTAGATCAATTCATTTCCCATGAAATTATAGTAACCTCTCTCCTTTTAGCCATATAAAGCATTGTGATTTCAGGAAAGAGATGAAAAACAGAAGAGGATTTTAATCAATGAGAGGTCCATTCCCCTTATAGAGTAAAACATTTTGATATAAAGTATTTATGCTTATTTTATTTATCTTGAATTTTTAGAAAGAAGTGTTTGTCTTAAAGCTATATCTAACAGAACCTGTTCTGAGTTTTTTTCCTGATCAAAAAAGTGTTATTTTTTTAAGTATTTTTTGTGCCTTATTTAGGTAACAATATTTCTCCCCCTTCAGTATTTAATCAATTCTGGCATCTTTTTTTAAATATTATTTTTTATTTAAATTTAACTAGATAACATATAGTACATCTTTAGTTTCAGATGTAGAATTCAATAATTCATCATTGCTTATAACATATGCCCTTCTTAATACCGACCACCCAATTACCCCACCCTCCCACCCAAATACCCCATCCCCCCACCCACTTGCCTTCTGGCAACCCTCAGTTTGTTTCTTATAGTTAAGGGTCTCTCATAGTCTACCTGATGACTTCCATTCAGTTTTCCCTCCCTTCCTCAATTGTCCTCTGCCCTGTTTCTTATATTCCACATGTAAGTGAAACCATACGATAATTCATTCTCTGATTAACTTATTTCACTCAGCATAGTACCCTCAAGTTCTGTCCATGTTGATTTAAATAGTATGTATTCATCTTTTCTGATGGCTGAGTAGTAGTCCATTGTATGTATATACCACACCTTCTTGAACCATTCGTCTGTTGAAGGACATCTCGGCTCTTTCCATAACTATTGTGGACTTTCCTGCTATAAATATTGGGGTGCAGGTGCCCATCCAGATCAACACATTTGTATCTTTAGAGTAAATACCTGTGATGCAATTGCTGGGTCATAATGTAGCTCTATTTTTTTTTAACTTCTTGATGAACCTCTGTAATATTTTCACTACTGGCTGTACTGACTTGCATTCTCACCAACAATGTAAGAGGGTTCCCCTTCTTCCACATCCTTGCCAATATTTGTTTTTTCCTGACTTGTTAATTTTAGCCATTCTGACTAGTGTGAGGTGGTATCCCACTGTGGTTTTGATTTGTATTTCTCTGATGCCGAGTGATGTGAAGCATTTTTTCATATGTGGCCATTGGGATTTCTTCTTTGCAGAAATGTCTGTTCATGTCTTCTGCACATTTGTTGATTGGATTATTTGTTTTTTGGGTGTTGAGTTTGATAAGTTCTTTACGGATCATAGATACTAGCTGTTTGTCTGATATGTCATTTGCAAATATCTTCTATTCCATAGGTTGCCTTTTAGTTTGTTAACTGTTTCCTTCCCTGTGCAGAAGTTTTTATCTTGATGAAGTCCCAATAGTTCATTTTTGCTTTTGTTTCCCTTGCCTTTGGTGATGTGTCTGGCAAGAAATTTCTGTGGCCAAGGTTGACGTGATTGCTGCCTGTGTTCTTCTCTAGGATTTTGATGGTTTCCTCTCTCACATTTAGGTCTTTCATACATTTTGAATTATTTTTGTGTATGGTGTAAGAAAATGATCCATTTTCATTCTTATGCATGTGGCCGTCTAATTTTCCAACACCATTTGTTGAAGAGACTGTCCTTTTTCCATTAGATATTCTTTTCTACTTTGTTGAAGATTAGTTGACCATAGAGATGAGGATCCATTTCTGGGTTCTCCATTCTGTTCCATTGATCTATGTGTCTGTTTTTGTGTCAGTACCATACTGTCTTGATGATTACAACCTTTTTTTTTCTTTTAAAGATATTATTTATTTATTTGACAGACAGAGATCTCAAGTAGGTGGAGAGGCAGGCAGAGAGAGAGAGAGGAGGAAGCAGGCTCCCCACTGAGCAGAGAGCCCTATGTGGGGCTTGATCCCAGGACCCTGAGATCATGACCTGAGCCGAAGGCAGAGGTTCAACCCACTGAGCCATCCAGGTGCCCCTGATTACAACTTTATAATAGAGCTTGAAGTCTGGCATTTTGATGCCATCAACTTTGGTTTTCTTTTTCAACATGCCTCTGACTGTTCAGGGTCTTTTCTGGTTCCACACAAATTTTAGTATTATTTGTTTCAGTTCTGTGACAAAATGTCCATTGTATTTTGATAGGGATAACATTCAATGTGTAGATTGCCCTGGGTAGCATTGACATTTTAACAATACTTATTCTTACAGTCCATGAACATGGAATGTTTTTTCCATTTCTTTGTGTCTTTCTCAATTTCTTTCTTTAGAGTACAGATTCTTTTCCTCTTTGGTTAGGTTTATTCCTAGGTATCTTATGGCTTTTGGTGTAATTGTAAATGGAATCAATCCCTTAATTTTCTTTTGTTTTATTGTTAGTTATAGAAATGCAACTGATTTCTAATTGATACTGATATCTTAAAATAAGTTTATTTCATGAGTCAACAGAATATTTATAATCAATTCATTTGCATTATATGTCACATGTATAAACCCATTTTTTCACATTTAATTGGTTTAGAAGTAGAAGGGATTTAAAAATTCACTTAAATTGAAGAGATAAATACTAGAAAATTCTTATTCCACCTCTATATCTGCATTTCCCAATAATAAAACTATAAAAGATTTTAGTTTTCACCCTTTAAATAGCTTATTAATTGCCTGTGTAAAGTGATGGAAGGAGACAGACATAAGAGAAACCACCAACACATATCTCATCTAGGACCTTGCTCACCCAGTCACCTCCTTCTCTCTTTAACCTCAAGTCTCTCATTTTCACCTGTCTCTTTCTCTGCCACTTACAAAAATGTTCAATTTAAATTCCTTCCCACACTCGTTTCTTTCAAAATATTACCCTGTTTTCTCCCATTCCTCCACTATTGAATTTTATCAAATTAGTTTCTGTGTTCTCAATTTCCACTCCAACCTTAATCTATTTTTGGCTCATTGGAAAATGACTCTTAATAAATTACTAATACTCTTCAATTTATCCAAAAAATTTCAACTAAATATAACTTTAATATGTATACAAATAGAGGAGTGGGAATGTAATCTATGCTTTGCAGGATAGTGGCTTCTTTGTGAAAGTAATCTCTTATGGGTGGTGGGGCAAGACCAGGAGCAGGAAGACCAATGAAGAGACTTGTAGTATTATAGCGGTAAGATGATAGTGGCTTGAATTTGGATATTAGGGCATGATTATTTTTTAAAAAATTAGGTTTAGATGGGGAGCCTGGATGGCTCAGTTGGCTAAGCACCTGATTCTTGGTTTCGTCTCAGCTTGTAAACTCATGGCATTGAGATGAAGCCCCACATCAGGCTCCATGCTCAGCGTGGAGTCTGCTTGAGACTCTCTCTCCCTCTTCCACTTCTGCTCTCTCTCTCTCTCTCAAATAAGTAAATAAATCTTTTTAAAAAATAAATTTAGTCTGTATCTTAGAAAAAGTTGGACACTATTTGTTCCAGGAATGTGAAACTGAGGGAAATATAAAGGTCTGTTCTTTTTGTTTTGACATTTATGTGGAAGTGTCAAATAACTATTGGACAAGAGTATTGAGTGCAGGAGTGAGGAAGCAGAAATGTAGTTTTATTTTTTTTTAAGATTTTATTTATTTACTTGACAGACAGAGATCACAAGTAGGCAGAGAGGCAGGCAGAGAGGGAGGGGGAAGCAGGCTCCCCCCTGAGCAGAGAGCCCAATGCAGGGCTCAATTCCAGGACCCTGAGACCATGACCTGAGCGAAAGGCAGAGGCTTAATCCACTGAGCCACCCAGATGCCACCCAGGCACCCCCCTTTTAATGAATTTCAAGTTAATTTTTATGTATAGTGTAAGATAAGGTTCTGGGGTTTTTTGTTGTTTTTTTTTTGTTGATATTGTTGTTGTTGTTTTAAATATTTTATGTATTTATTTGGCAGAGAAAGAGAGCACAAGTAGGCAGAGCAACAGGCAGAGGGATAGGGAGAAGCAGGTTCTCTGCTGAGCAGAGAGCTCAATATGGGGCTCATCCCAGAACCCCGGGATCATGACCTCAGCTGAAGGTATATGCTGAACTGACTGAACCACCCGGTGCCCCAAAGGTTCTGGTTTCTTTTGCCTGTGACTGTCCAGTTTTCCCAATACCATATGTCTTCACTTTCTTAATAAGACTTATTTTAGGGAGTCAAGATAAACACTAGTTGGAATATGTTATGCATAATGAGAAAAAAAGGTGGTGACAGCCGGTATACAGTTGTGTGTATAATAGATATGATTCTTGCTCTAACACAACTTTCATTCTGTTGGAGGAATAAGAGGCATAAACAAGTGAATAAATGACCTTCAATTGTGGTAAATACTGTTAAGAAAAGAAAACATATCAGAAAGTACTCAGGGAAATTAACAGTTGAGATAGAAGGAATGATTGATGAAAATGTGGTATTTGAGTTGATCACAGATTGGGCAAGAAGGAGCTGATCTAGACCATAGTTTCCTTTATTTCTCTCCCTATCATTTTCTGCACATTCCCTGCTTCTGGGTATAATTTTAAGCATGCCCAGAGAAAGTGTAATTGGAAAGAGCCAACATACTTGCCTAAGTCAGCTATTCCTCAATTAAAAAAAAAAAAAACTTAATTTTTTTTTTTTTACTTACATAACTATTAGCATCCTATGGAACTAATGACCTTAGAACATATGCTGTTTCAGAATTCATGTAATAGTATGCACAATGTTATTAGATATGTAGAGATTATTTGGCATAGAATGTTTAATTTTATTATTATAAATTTTAAGAGCAGAATTACACTTTGCATACCATACTCATTCTAGCACTTGGGAGGGAATATTGATCAAAGGGTAACACAGCATAATTTTTCCCACCAGGAAAATGGGATAACCAATGGCACCATTGCTACAGTGTTATGAATTTGTCAAATTAAGACTTGTTAAACAGAGCACAGGTTGCCAGATGATGAGCTTTGTTTCCACAACAGACCACAAAAGAAACTGAAATAGAAAAGTTTATTACAACTCCTGGAGGAAGTACCTGGCATGCCTTAAGGGGCCACATGGGAAGGTCAAGGCACTGTCCAGACAGAGAGACAACAATAGGGCCTAGGACACATGCCTTTATTATAATCCATGGGTAAAGCAATTTGGGGTACTGGGGCTAAGACCAGACTTGTCAATTCATACTAAAAATGTCCGGTTTTGATAAGCCCCACAGGGGTCTTATCTAAGGGGCCCATTAGAGGTTGACCTTGGGAGGCAGGGAAGATTATTGATCACAAGAACTTTCTGGAAGTCAGATTAGGAACTTATACTTGACTCTGTGGGCATCTAAGGCAGGCATTTGCCTGAAGGATTAGTATCAGTTTAAGGTAGCTGCAGTCCACTTGGCCAAACAAAATGAGTGCTTAGACATCAATACTGTGGAGTAGCTGAGCTAAACTCTTGCCATAAAGCTAACCTAAAACCCCTGCCTCAACTTCCAAGAACTATTCTCAGAAGTTATCTTCTGGGGGTGCCTGGGTGGCTCAGTTGTTAAGCGTCTGCCTTCGGCTGGGGTCATCATCCCAAGGTTCTGGGATCAAGTCCTGCATTGGGCTCCCCACTCAGCGGGAAGCCTCCTTCTCCCTCTCCCACTCCCCCTGCTTGTGTTCCCTCTCTTACTGCGTCCCTCTCTGTCAAATACATAAATAAAATCTTAAAAAAAGGAAGTTACCTCCTGAATTTACATAAAGTTGTGACAAAGACTTTCAGATAATACCATTTTAACTCATGTATCTTATGCTAGTGATAAGATGCCCTCTTTGACATAGGTGTTATGATACAAGAAGTATAAAATCAACCATTAAAAAGAAAGTCAAACCATTCATTATATTTATTTTCAAATTACCAACTAGTGTATGAAAGACATATCCAAACCCATCTGTGAGCTACACACAATCATCAATTTCTACCCTTGGGGAAAGGAACTGAAGCAGAATCAAGGTAGATTAAAGTAATACTAATTGCTGTAATGAACAAACCCAAACAAGTATCATGATTCAGACATGATCTGGTTATTTCTGATTCATGGAAATTCCAGATTGGCAATTGACTCTTCTAAGGCATGATTTAGGAATTCAGTTTCATTCTATAGCATGATCCCACCATATTCAGGGTGTCTTTAAACATCATAAGGTTTACAGCATCAATATGGTAAGAAGGAAAAGAGAGTGTAGGTAAGCACATTCGCTCTTAAGAACATCTGTCTAAATTGTGTCACACAGCACTTTTGCTCATGATCTAACACTATGTCATGGACTAACTCTGTAGGAAGAAGTCTTCCAACTGTATACAAAAAACAATTCATTAATTCATGATGAGCCATAGACTTAAATATAAAGTAAAAGGACAAAATGCTACACAAAAAGATAGGAGACTATTTTTGTGGTGGCATATACAAGAAATTTTGAAATGGGCCACAGAAAGAAATAAGCATAAAAAACTGATTAGCTAGACTTCATTAAAAGTAATAATTCTGCTCATTAAAATACATTATCAAAAATGAATATGTAAAGCACAGACTGGTAGAAAATAGTTCTAAAATACATCTGAGCAAGTACTGGTATCCAGGACATATAGAGAACTTCCATAACTTAATTTTTAAAAATTGGAAAAAAAATAAAGTAAATATGTGATAGACACTTCAGAAATGCAGAGCTAACAAGAATTTGGAAAAAGAAAATCTCAACATGAACAGTCCTTAGAGTGTTGTAATTTAAAACCAGTGAGATTCAACCACATGCCCACAAAAATGACTGAAATTTAAAATAAAAAGACTTGTAATACCTAGTGTCCCCAAGGATTCAGAGTGATCTGAACTCTTGGATACATTTTGTGGGGATATAAAATGGATCATACTTTTGGGAAAAATAAATGAGTTTCTAGTAAAACTAAACATGCATCATCCTATGACCTAATGTGATATTGTGATTAGTAGTTAGAAATATATATTTGGTTTTTGCATCCATTCCTGGTACAAAGATCCTAAAACCCTGGGAATTTCCTAAGTGATAAGAGTGATTAATGTGTCTTGATATTCATAACAAACTCCTGTCAACCTGAGTTTATGTTATGAGGTGACTTTTGGAGAATCCCTAAGGATGAAGGGTGTTGGCAGGGGAACAAACCCTGTGATTGGAGTGTTGGAATTTTCAGCAACATCCCCAGGTCTCTGGGAGGAGGAGAGGGGCTGGATATTGAGTTAATCACTAATGGCCAATGATTTAATCAATCATCCATACATGATGATGTGTATAAAAGATCCTAACTGAAGGGGTTCAGAGAAATTCCACAGGTGCTGGGAAAGTGATACACACAGAGATAACATGGAAGCTCCTTGCCTCTTCTCACAGGTCTTGCCCTATGCATCTTTTACATGCAGCTGTTCCCAAATTGTTGTATTTTCTTATAATAAAATAGTTATCTGGTAAGTAAGTTGTTTTTTCTGAGCACTGAGAGCTGTTATAGCACTTTATTTAACCTGAGGACAGAGTCATGAGAATGCATTGTCAGATAGTTGGGACAACATGTGATAACCAGATTGATATCTGAGACTGGTTGGGGGGGCAGATATAATCTTGTAAGACTGAGTCCTTAACTCAAGGGATCTGATACAAACTCCAAGTAGAGGGTGTCAAAACCAAATTGAATTGCAGGACACCCAATTTGTATTCAGACAGTTATAGAATTGCTTAATACAAGGGAAAAAACCCCCACACACCTGGTGTCAGAAGTGTTGGTATGACTAAGAATAGGAGATAAGAAACAGTTTTTTCCTTTATTAGTGTAGAGAAGGAAACATTTTTTTTCCTTTTAACGCAACAGTTACACTTCTAGGTTTTCACCCTAGAGAAATGAAAATATGTATATGGAAAAGATTTATGCATAAATGTCTGTAGCAATTTTACTTATGTTTTCCAGAAACTAGAGGGATCCCAGATAACCCTCAATAGAGAAGTGAATATACAAAGAGTGGTCTATTCATAAAATTGAATAATACTCAGGAATACAAAGGAATGAAATAATGATATGTACAAAACCATGGACAACTCTTTGAAACATAATATTGAATGAAAGAATCTTATCACAATGACTATATACTATATGATTCAAAAGATAAGACTTTCTAAAATCAGCAAAATTAACCAATGCTAAAAAAATATTGAAATGGTACCTGCCTCTGGGGAATAAGAGAAGGACTGTGTAGGAAGGAGCATGAGGTGCATTTCTAATTGTTAGTAATATTTTATATCTTAATAAGGACTTGAGATTGTATAAGAGAATGTGTTTGAAAAATTCAGTGAAATTGTGCCTTCCATTTTTTGTAAGTTTTACATCAAAAGAAAGAACCTAAACTCTCATGACTATCAGTTAATGATGCTAAGGTAAGTAGTGAGGGTGGAGCTTACTGATACTTTGATATTTATAAGTCATAAGGTAGGACCACCTGGGTGGCTTAGTTGATTGAGCTAAACTTTGGCTCAGGTTGTGATCTTGGTGTCCTGGGATTAGGTACTTCATGGAGCTCCTTGCTCAGTGGGGAATCTGCTTTTCCCTTTCCCTTGGCCCCTCCCTTCTCCTGCTCCTGTGTGTTCTCTCTCTCTTTTTCTGAAATAAATAAGTAAATAAAATAAAAAAAATAAATTATAAGGTAAATTGATGGAAGGGTAAGGAGATAGATTAATATGTGATAAAGCAAATAATAGGGTGATGAATATATATACAATGTATTCACTATAAAATTCTTAATTTTATATTCCATGCTGTATGTTGGAAAATTTCTGTAACTAAATATTAAAAGCAATTTGGATTGTTTGGATTGACAAATGGCCACATAGTTGTTTGTTTAAGCAAATATTCTTAGTTGAAACCCCAGGTTTGCACAGATTTAAAATCTTGAATCTAGTTATATCTTTAGACTCGTTTTAGATAAATAAAATGGGTTATAAAAATAAAAATTTAACTAGGTGTTTTATACTTTAGTCTTTTTCTGTTTCTTTTATTCTTTCAAAAATAATTATTTATTTATTTACATTTATGTACAGAAAATATATCCTTATAATCAATTCCTGTTTCAGACTTTATTTGACTCACTCTAAGTTATACTATTAGTGTTGTGTGGTTGACAAATTTTGGGCTATTTTAAGTGGAAAGAGAATATAAGTACAATGATGCTCCTATACACTTGAAGTTTTAGTATACTCATTGGTCCTTGATTGTAGAATTCCGAAAATGAATTTCGATGCAGTTAGTATAATTGTAATAAATTTCAGTAATGCATGCTTGCTTGAATAAAACTATGTGTTTTATCAAATGAGTATCTGTCATCTATCTACTGACAGATGGAATGATGGATCAAGTCTGACATACACTTATAAGCTCAGAAACATTAGTTGGCTTGTGAAAGACTTATGTGGTAAGGAGTAACCTCTTGAGGGAAGTCCCATTGTTTTTGTATTATCAAGAGTGAAGTTTGCAATATACCATAGCAATTAATCATGAAAAAGTGAACTAAAATCAGTCTACAAGGAACAAATTCTTTTTTTAAATTTTTTTTTGAAAAGAAAATTAATTTTTATTTTATTTTCTTTTTTTTTTTTTAATTTTTATTTTTTATAAACAAATTTTTATCCCCAGGGGTACATGTCTGTGAATCGCCAGGTTTACACACTTCACAGCACTTACCATAGCACATACCCTCCCCAATGTCCATTACCCCACCCACCTTTCCCGACCCCCTCCCGCCCAGCAACCCTCAGTTTGTTTTGTGAGATTAAGAGTCACTTATGGTTTGTCTCCCTCCCAATCCCATCTTGTTTCTTTTCTTCTTTTTCTGCCCCTCTAGTCCCCCATGTTGCATCTCCACTTCCTCATATCAGGGATATCATATCATAGTTGTCTTTCTCTGATTGACTTATTTCACTAAGCATGATACCCTCTAGTTCCATCCACGTCGTTGCGAATGGCAAGATTTCATTTCTTTTGATGGCTGCA
>PISX010013501.1:0-56099 GCA_004024625.1 Mellivora capensis | reverse complement strand
TGATGGAGGTGGTGGTGATGATGATGATGGAGGTGGTGGTGATGATGATGATGGAGGTGGTGGTGATGATGATGATGGAGAGGATGATTGATGATGGAGGTGGTGATGATGATGATGGAGAGGGTGATTGATGATGGAGGTGGTGGTGATGATGGTGATGGGGGTGGTAATGATGATGAGGAAGATGTTGATGATGAAGATGGTGGTGGTGATGAGGCAGGTGGTGGTGATGATTACGACCAGGTATTTAGCTAATGACACAGTCGAGCACAGATGGACACAGCCCTGTCGCCACGGAATGCTCAGCTCAGTGGGGGGCTAAAGCAGTAATGGCACGACTAAATACACTGCAACAAGCTGTGATAAGTGCCACAAAGAAGCAGTAAAGGATGTGACAAAAGGAGTATAAAAGATCTGGAAATAAAGCATCTTCAATTAACAATCAGGTGGCCTTGGCTGTGGTCCCAATACCAGCCCTTACTGACGATGCCACTAGGGAAAACACTTCAACTCTTCCAAGCTTCAATTTCCTCACCGTAAAATGTGGTTCCTGTGGCCTGCCTACGTCACTCATAAGACAATGCACAAAAACAGATGTGTTCGCAGAACAGCCCTCAGCCAAGTGAGTGAGGGGGACTGCTGGGCTGGGAAGGGCTCAGGAGCAGCTGCCCGTTTGTGAATGGGCGAGGAAGCCAGGCTGGGCACCTCTACCTGCCTTTCCTACCTTCCTCTTTCAATGTCCCTGCTGCAGGGTCAGTGTCAGGAGTAAGTGGCCTCGGAGGCCTATGTGCATATTTGCTTCCAGAAGCATCTGAGCATTAAGAATGAGGAAAAGCAGAAGGAGGTGGAGGGAACTGGGCAACCAGATGTGAGTCAATGCTCAGGCTGTATTTTCAGAAGGTTTTCAGGGCAAAAGCCTTGTAGACCCTTCCTAGAACAGGAGTTCAGGTCTCTGGAGATAATTAAAGCTGAGAAAGATTTTAAACGGAACTCGAGTTCCCAACGGAAACACACAGGCACACACACATGCAAGGATTAGAAAGGAGAACAGAAAGCAAATTAGGTGAGGAGATGACAGGGCCAAAGGAGACAGAAGGGAGGCGAAGGTCACAGAATATGCAGAACAGGGAGGCTCACCTCATTTTGGCCCCTGGCTTATACTATTTACTCTTCCTAAGGACCAGTAATAGGAAGGGAAAAGAAAAAAACTGCATGTATCATTGTTCTGAAGTTAAGTGCAACTCTGAAAGATAAATTAAGATAGAGTGCTCACAAAAATGGTGACTTAATTTGGGTCCCTTGATACAAAATAAAGAATTCTGTAGCAATTCAGGGACCTTCCCACTTATTTATAAAAAATCATAGTTTTTAATAGAAGCTGACTGTCTTCTTTCCAACACATTTCTTCTACAGTCTAACAAGCCTACGGACTGCTTATCCCTTGCAGACACAATTAGTATTCCAACCACTTCCACTCTGCTTACTCACACAAGTGCACGTGTGCGTGCCTAAGCAGACAAGCGTGCACATACACACACAGCATGTTTCTCGAAAGGCCTTGCAACCAGAAAAAAGAAACAGCCACTGAGACAGCCCTAAAATGAAGCATTTCTTGGAAAAAGCTTTGGATTTGGGAAATTCTCAAACACCGTTGACATCCCCTATGACCCTTAGATCAGCACGACGACATTTATTTTTGGTTTTGCCACCAAGCGCTACATATGAGCAGCAGAGAGCAGTGGCCTCTGCCAAAGTCTGTTCTGGAATTCAGGGTGCACGATTTGTAACCTACCTGCTTCTTGTCTGTTTCCTTTCCTCCACCCAAAGCTCTCTAAAACCTAGGGTCTCTTTTGCTCACCACTGTGTACCTAGCATGTAGCATAATATCTTGCACATAGTAGGCACTCAATAGTGGATGTTGATGTCATAACTCACGTTTATTTTTGGAGACTTCACAGAATTCAAAAGAATGTCTGGTACAGGTTAAGCAATCAGTGAATGTTTGTTGAATGAATATATTCTGTGCTGAGCAACCAACAGGCCAACCATTACTGCAGAAAACTGGATCCCGAATTGTATCCTTCTGCTGAGGATACAATTTTTTTAAAGATAGATTTTATCTTTAAGATTGATTTTATTTATTTATTTATTTGAGAGCGAGAGAAAGCAGTGGGAAGAGCAGAGTGAGAGAGATAAGCAGAGTGTGGAACCCGACACGGGGCTCGATCTCAGGACCCCAAGATCATGACCTAAACTGAAATCAAGGGTTGGATGTTCAACCAACTGAGCCACCCAGGCCCCCCTCTGTTGAGCTATTTAGAGAAAGAATTCAGGATAATTGTGTCCAAAGACTTGACCAATGAGCCCATTGACATCTCCAGGGTCACTTTCCTTCCTTCCTCGTATTGTCTATGCCTACTGTCCTCAGGGTCTCCTGGATGAGCAAATTCATGAACTTTCTCTCTGGCTTTGATACTTAGGGGCCTGGCTGCCTTCACCTTTCTGTGGCCATCTACGTGGACAGAACACATGCCAAAAATGAAGGAACGGTGGAGGACTGGCTTGTCTCTTTTAGGGGCAATGAGCCACTCCTCTGGGGATTCAAACTCGATTACTGTGCTGTCTAATCACAACAAAAATTGTCATCTTTCAGATAATTAAATGTGAAGGCTTGAGGGGAATCTGCCAAGCACAGGCCCCATTCCTGTTTGGAAAGGAGCTCAGTTTGCAGGGGTGGGCGGCCTTCCCACACTTCAGTTATGCTTCAGAGCCCAGTCATGTCCCTGAAAAACCAGGTGCATCCATTCTGCCCAGCAGAGCCTCTTGCAGCCACGCTCCACCCCCCCAACCCCCACCCCCCTCCGACCAAGTTCGTCCTGCCTGTCTCTCTCCTCTGCTGATCTATGGCACCTCCTCGGTTCCTATCTGCAGACCCAGACGAGAAGAAGATGTCCTGTCCCAGGGGCCTGCCCTGCAAAGTTCTCCCACCTGGATGTCAGAATAAGAAGGAACGTGCAACTGACTCTGGGCTTCCCCACCTCGGGCCACTTCCTGAGAGCCGCTGGGCTCAGAGCCAGCTCCCAGCAAGTGCAAGACCAAGGGACACATACTGAATGAAGAAATCGGGGGTGACTTACCTCCTAAGAATCCCTCTGCCATCCATGTATTTGCCTATCACAGAGCCAGATCTCTGTTTCCAGTTCGCCTTGGAAGCAGCTGTGTTTGCCTTGGCTGCCTTATCTTTCTGTAGAAACACAAAATGCCCTCAGACCCGCGCCTGCTGATCTCTCCCAGTGTTTGAGCAGAAAGGGCTCCACTTTCCCACCTCAAAGTTCAGGCTTGAAACCAAATTCTGAAGTAAGAAGCAATGTTTTGGTCTCCCTGTTAGCATTGTCTTAGTCTTCCCTTTTGCTATTGTTTCTCATCAGGATCCCTCCGTCTCCCACCCAATAATCTAATAGAACAAATCAATGCGCAGTTTAGAGCCTGGGGTCCACCTTGTGACCCTTCAAAGCAGCACTGACGATTTGCAAGATGACAAGAAGAGATTACGTGGAATGCACTGGAAAGTATTTCGGGGCAGAAAGGACTGTGCATCTTTAAATCCCACTCATTTGTGTGGCTCCAACTTCTCTTTATTTCCAAAGCCCCAGAAATGAGGAAGGGACCAGCTCAGAGGATGGATTATCCCGGTGCCCTGCGGCGGGTGGGGGTTTACAACCCAGCTCACAGCACTCCCCGGCAGATGTCTTCCGGGAGATGAAGGGGAGTTAGATCACAGGCAGAATCTCTGGTTAACCAGCCTTCCCCACGATTCCCAATGATTCTTAATGAGAGAAGGAGGGGCTGCCGTGCTCCCGGGACCCCTGAAGGCAGGGCCATAATGATTCCAAATTAATCTTTAATTATTATTCAGCATGCACATGATTTTATCCCTCTTTCTTCTATTCCCCACCAGGGTTCTTAATTACATTTCCTTTTCAAAGCAAAATGAGTTTGGCAGTTGAAGGGAAGTGAGGTTAAGGGATTAGGGTGACCTTTGGTTGGACGGTTTCAAATAAATTCAGTATTACTTCTAAAACAATTATAACCATTATCATCATCAAACAAACATGTGTAGGCTGAAGCCTCGCTCTGACAGTACATAGAGGTGGGCGGTGGAGAAGTTTGCCGCCAGTCAGGGACAGGAAAGAAATGGGGGTAGAACAAGGTCCCCCCCCCCACCAGGGATTTGTAGTTGTAAAACAGCTGCCTTATGCTGACCACATTCAGGACACTGTCCAGCCCAGGGCTCAGAGCCTATGACCCTCCTCTTTCCAAGAGTTTTTCTCAAAAATCCCCATAATATAGAAAAAAAGGATAGGAATTCCCTTTCCTTGTGTGAGAGCAGGGGGCATGTTTGGGGAGGCTAAGCACTTGCCCCAAGACACAGGAGAAATTCACAAGGTACTAGATCCTGATGATTAGGAAATCGCATCGGTGAATCCTATCCTCTTTCCCCATCCCTTCGAGCATCCAGTGGCTCCTGTCTAAAGGGGAAGATGAATAGAATATGGCAGCCTGGATTTTGTTCAGTGTGGCTCCAAGTGAAGACCTGTAAATCAACAGAGGATTCTCCGCTCTCTGGGACAGTATGTAAGTGCAGCATTCAGGCACGGAGGAACAGGGGTCCCCACAGAGTAAAAATGTGTACTTAGAATCAACTATGTTACTAGCGAAATATACATTTTTAATTTGTTCTATGATGGTATAAAAATGCAAAATTTTTCATCAAGAGATTACAACTGTTAACGAAGGGAAAAAACCAAAAACTTGTGAGCATTTGGGTTAAAAGGGATTGTGGTATTTCGACTCTGCCATCTCCTCGATAACATCTACCATGTCCACGTCCAAGTGATCTGTGACCTTCCCAAATAGTTCAGTCTCTTCATGCCAAGAGGAAGGTGCATCACTTCATGGAAAATTCACACACTGCTACTCAGAAGGCCACCCTGCGTTTTTATTATTCTCAAATAAATAAATAATCCATGCCATCATCTGTTCCCCCAGAAGGGATGAGCCAGACATCAAGACATTCTTGGGCCAGTCCCAGCATGGGCTCTGGGTGCCAGGGGACCCAGAATCCGGTCAGGAAAAGGAGCACAGGGCAGTTACCTGAAAACGTATGTCCTGTTCATCCCGAAGATGTTTGTTTCTTTCCCTGCCAATGGAAAAGGGGAATCTCTTTAGACATGGTGTTTGGAGTTGGTAGATCCAATAGCCGCCAGTTTGCCAGGGAGGAGGGTACAGAGAAGAACTTGACATGAAAGGCACAGGGAACATGTGGAATCTCTTTCCTTAGGGACAGTGACAAAGGGTAGTTTGTGTGTCTGTCAGCTGGAGGCAGGGGGACAGACAGGATGGTCTTGTGACACCCATAGCCCTTCGGGATGCTACCACTAGGGAAAGCCTCCCCCAGAGGGCAACCAGAAGTTCTAGCTACACCTGTGAGCTTGCTATTGGGGGCGCCCTCTCTGAACCATTCATTTCATGCGATCATGCAGTCACTCAACAAATGTTTCCTGAGCACCCACTCCAAGCTGAGCACGGCTCTAGCTATCAAGGTTATGAACAATGAATACAAGAAGGACTTCCTATCCCCAGGGCATCTTATTTTAGTGCTGGGGTCATTGCTATTTCGAAAGATAAAGCAAAGACACACGGAAAAAAGAGTGTCAGAGGGCACAGTGGTAGCTCTGTAGGGCGGTCACGGAGGGGACATCTGAGCAGAGACCGGCAAGAGAGGGACCTGTGATGATATTTGAGGGAAGAGTGTTACAGGCAGAGGAGACAGCAAGGGCAAAGCCTGGAATCAGGCTCTACTGGACATGTGTGAGGAACAGAAGTGAGGGCATCAGAATGCTCAGAGGAGAGCCATTAGGACATGAGGGCAGAGAAAGTGGGGGGGGGAGTAGTACAGCCCTGACCATTTGTGGTCTTGTGGACCATTGTAGGAACTTGGGATTTTACTCCAAAAGAGATATGATGCCATGGGGGGATGGGGAGTGGCAGGAGAGTGTCCTGATCTCCCTCAAGTTTTATAAGGTGCCCTACAGTCTAGATGCTGGGTTCCCAAGCACGTGTTCCTGAGTGTCCTGAAGTTGTTTCTACTCATCCCTTCCTCACCCTGTCACATCCCAGCCATTGTCCCGATTCTACCCCCTGCTCCCCCCAATCTCCGGCTCCACAGTCCCACTACGCCTCTCCCTGGCATTATCTTGCTATTGACTCCGGTTCCCCACTGCTCTGTCGCTACCTGGTGGTATCACTGTGGAGGAAAACTGCCACATCTGGGCTGCCACCCGCTGCAGAATCTAAACTTGTAAAGCATGCGACAGCACGGAAAGGCTTCAGGTGTGTGACTCTGCACCAGTGCTAGTCTCCCTCAAAAAGAACCGTGCGTACAGAGCTGCCTTGTTATTCTCCTCTGCTCGTTCGCTTGAATCTGTCCTTTTCTTCTGAGTACAATAGAAAAAAGGGAAAAAAAATCTCAAAAACTTGTCCTTGTACATCTTGTTCTCTTCTTTCCACTGAAGCCTCCCTAAGAATCAAGACCTGCTCTCAAATGGATTAGAACTTGGCCACATCCCATTGAGTTCCGAGCACTTTTTCATTTGGTGGCATCACAGATGCCAGACACGGTAACCCCACCTGGCTTTCCAATAAAACAAAGTAAACACTGGCATGCCTGGGTGCAGCAGTCGGGTAAGCATCTGACACTTGATTTCAGCTCAGGTCACAACCTCAGGGTCCTGAGATGCAGCCCCGCCTCAGGCTCTGTGCTCATCGCAGAGTCTGCTTGGGATTCTCTCTTCCCTTGCCCCTCCCCCTACTTGCTCTCTAATAAATAAATAAACAGAACAGAACAAGTCAGGGTGTCCCTGATTCAAGACCACTCCGTGCATTCTGAAAAATCACCTCACGCCTCATCACCGTCCCCACGAGGTGTTGGGCAGACAGAATGTACAGGAACTTGGAAACCTCACAGACAAAAGTGAAAATCCCACCTTTCCACACACAGGGTTTGTTTTGGGTTTGTTTTTGGCACATCCCAGAACAATGAGCTTTGAATTTACAGTGAGTTCTAGCAAGCCGAGGAAACTCTCAAGTCCTTTGCTCTGTTTGTGCTCTATCCGTGATTTATCTACTCATTCGACAGACAGTGCGAGAATACGGCAGAATCTAGAGAACCAGCCAGATACCCATCTCAGTTCCGGCTCCCGCAGTGCGTAGCTCTGGCTCTTTTGGTAAATGGCTTCGTTTCTCTGCTATCAATTTCCTCCTCTGTTACTTTCTCTATCAGCCACTGCCCTCCTTTCCTTAGTTTCGTTGAAGATGAAAGGGTACCAAATCTGCCACAGGGTAGCAGATCGAGAAATTCAGCTCCCTCCTACCAGACCAAGCACCGCACAAGGTGCTGCGCGAAATGCCATGAAAACGAGGCAGAGCCTACCTGCCCAGGTACAGATGAGAGGGATGCGATCGTGTGTATGGATGGACCAAACGAGATACACTGGGGATCAGGGGAAGGAGGGCATTCTCTCGGCGGCTCTGACTGTCCAGAATGGAGGCAGGGAAGACTCTCAGATTGGCCCTTCCCACCCAAGGCACGTGGGATGTGCTCTCGGAGCACACATGGGGCTCACGCACCTCAGGAAATCCAGCTGCTTCAGGAGCCCCGACTTCTCGCGCTGCAGACTCTCCGTCACGCGGTACACTTCCCTGAGGAAGAGGCAAACACGGCATTTCTGAGCTTCCATTCTACCACAGTGGGAGAGACTGTGCCGAAGTTGGATCCCAGGACCCTCCCACTGGAACCCAGCAGGCAGTACCCCACCCTGGGGACCGGGGGTGGGGGGGTTTAGAAGAATCTGCCTCCCCTCACCCCCCGGACACCACCTGCCACATGAACATGGTTCCAGCCGTGGTCTCACTTAATCAGTACAGATGTCCTATTTGGAAGGTGAAATTATCCCCATTTCAGAGACACACACCATCAGAGCGTCAGTAATTCTCCCCATGTCACACAGACAATCCATGACTAAGCCGGGGTTCTAATCTAGAATGGGACCTCCTACTCCCAAGCCCATGAACAGGGCGCCCTGCCCAGGATCCAGGTGGTCCTGCACTGCCCAGAATTCAGGAATTAGAACAAATATTCTTCTCCAGCCCCATCTTGGAGGGTAAGAGCAGATTTTGTATTTTCTTCCCTAATGCTGGTTGTGTTTGTTTCCAGGAGCTCCAGAAGAATCGTTCCTCCTTCCCTATCTTCCCCTGGAAGTCTCCCATCTGTTCCTAGATCTCTGGAATTTCCACTGTTGGCCATTCATTTCTTTAACTTTGGATTTCTTATCTCTAGCCAGCAAGCAGAGATTAAATGTATCAATTACAATCAGATGCTTATATCTCCGTGTGAAGGTGTCAGTCATATCAGGAGTTTTGAGGAAGGGGAGGGAGAAGCTGAGAGGTAGCTGGGGAGTCTGGAGAGTGACTCAGATGCTGAGGCAGGTTTGCTCCCCTCTGGTTTGGTCCAGTTTGTTTGCATTTCTTTCTGCAACCCTGGGCAAGGCACAGTCAACAAATAGCAGCAAGAAACAAAAGGAGAGTGGGGGAGGGAAGAAGGAAGGCAGGGATAGAGCAAGGGAGAGAGGGAGGAAGGGGTAAGTCAGGAGGTATTCAACACTACTCAGGGAAGAAAGGAAAAAAAGAAAGCAGAACGGGGTGACATCAGAAAATAAGCCTTGCTGAACTCTACAACTTTGCCTCCATCCTTCCTCTGTGCTCTGCACCAGTTTAGAAATGTTTAAATCACTCCTAAGCTTACTGCAAAGGGTCCATAGTTCCAGATTTCCAAACCACTTCTAGTGTAGGAAGCATCTTCCAGCCTCAGAAATGTGTGCATTTCCACAGGCTGTGGGGACTCCCGGGATTGTGCCCACACAGAGGTTGGGAAGGACAGTCACCATGCCATCGTGTGTCTGCCCGCCGGCCCCCAACCCCAGCCCCGACCTTCAATGTCATTACTGAGCTGGTGAAAATAGCACCTGCTTGCTCAATCCATCCAGACTTGGGCCAAACTCACCATAATCAGATTCCTTAAAAGGTATTGGTGCCCCCCCCAACTTATGGAATAATTATAAAGTCAATTCACAACAAAAACAGACTGAATCAAATCCTAAGTTCACCTCAGACAATCCTAATTAAGCAACAAAACTTCTCTTGTAAGGACCTATTTTATATTTTTATTTTAGCCAGAGGCTTCCATTGAGTTTAAACAATAAAACGATAACTTTGTTGTTTAACCCTAAAACTGTCCCTGCCCCCCTCCCCCAGGGGACTTCCTTAAAAACAAGTCCCGGAAACCAGCCTCAGGTAACAAAGCTGAAATACAAGAGTGGGTCAGGTGAGGTGGAGACATCAGATCAGTGGGGGGGATGCATGCTGTCTCCCTAGCTACCAAGGAGTATGGGCCCCGCCCTTTGGGAGCCTTTTGGGCGCCAATTCTAATTAAGGTGATAGGCTGGGTCAAATGTCTACTATAGGGTAAACTGTAATTCAATTGGTCACCTAGCATCACTGTGCAGCTTTCTCTCTGTGTTACAATCTCATTGGCCACCTGTGCATGGCCAGGCCCGACCGCACGGCCTTTGGCCTTAAAAGCTAGTCCGCAAAGGAGAGCGGGGTCGCCCTCTCTGTAAGAGGTGTGGCCCCGGCCGGCCAGTTTGATTGTTGATGCTTGGCGCAAAATAAAGCTTTGCTTGACCTTCACTTTGTATCAGTCTCGCTCCTTTAATCAGGGACCCATTTTGGGGGCATAACACTCTCACTCCTGCAGAGCTGCAAATTCCCAACATTTTATTACCAATTATATTTAATTTCAACTTGAGGAAAACAATGTATTTTCCATTACCCAAACCGGGTCCCCAAGTCCCAGTCTAGGGTCCCCAAGTCCCGGTCTAGGATTCTGCTGTGATGAACAGTACGTGAGTGCAGCTGCCTGCTTGCGGCTGCTCAGCCCCGGGAGCTGGGATGGCTTTGGGCTCCTCTGCCCCAGCGCCGAGCTCGGAAGACACCAGGAGCTTCACCCTGTTAAGGACAATCACTCCTTGGGAATCTGAGGTCTGTGCTCTCACAGGGTGTTTGTTAGGAGGCGGTTCCTAAAAAGCAAGGCAGTCCGGTCTCCACCCTGTTTACATAGCGCCCGCTGGCCACTGAAGCCACACAAACACGCACATACATACGCACGTATGCTACATATCGACGAGAACATATGTCTACCCATTTGTCTGGGAAACAGACATCTATTTAGATACCCACAAATACTCGGGCTTTTTGTGTGTTAACAAAAAGAAGGGCATTCCTGAAAAACCAAATGACACTTGGATATATGACCAAATGACCTTCAAAGTCCTTTTAACTAGATATTATAAAGGTTTATACTAGGCAATCTGTGGACTAAGCGGGAAAGAACTTGGCATTTTTCATAGGAGTGACTGGCGAGAGGTTTACGGTCTCTTTAGAGAATTTCTTGCCATTGGCTTTGTTTTCTGGAGAGGGATGAGATAGGGAATGTCTCCAAAATACATTGTCAAGTGAAAATTCAGGCTAATGCAGAACAGTGTGCTACCACTTTGTAAATGAAAAGTGTGTGTGTGTGTGTGTCTGTGTCTGTGTGTGTGCGTGCACGCACACGTGCATGCTTGTGTATGCATAGAACATTCTGGAAGGAAACCAGGACTGTTGGCCTCTGGGTAATTGCTGGCCCAGAGTCATGGGTGGGGCAAGGGGCACGCAGGCCTCTTTTGGAGTGTATATCCTTTTGTGCCTTTTGAATTCTGTGCCTTGTTATAAACGACCTACCCCAAACAGAAATTCATTAACAAAATAGAGAGGTAACCGCTTTTCAGCTGACCTTCATCTTTATATTATCTCTCCGGCTTGAATTCCTTCTTTATCTTATTTTAAAATCAAGCTCTCCTTTCTAGAGCATCTTCAGAGAAGAGAAAAATTAATTTGGCCCATTCGGAATCCTAGCTGATAAATGACAAGTCTTTTTATCTCCCAATTCCATCCTCTCCCTTCCCAGCTGTTCTGGTACAATATCAGGCAGCAAGATGTTGTTGGAGGTGGGGGGAGGGCCTGCTGTCGGGACGACTAGGCTCGGTCCCTGTTTTCTGGTACTAACCACGTGGCTTTACGCCTCACGGAGCCTCTGTTTCTTCGTTCATAAAATGAAGAGGTGGGCTAGAGCGCTCGGGTTCCATCAGTACCATTAGTCTGGGATTCTGCTGTACAGAGAACAAGCTAAGGCTCTCACTGCCCTTGTCTCCTGACCTCCCTAGATGGGACACTCCGGGGCTCTGGGCATGCTCTCTGACTGCAGCATTGAGCGCTTTTTGAAAACAAGCCACGAAGGTTCTGAAATCATGTGTCTCTCCCTCCTAACCTTCCTTTTCAATTCCCAACCTCCAGAGATTGTGTCTCTGGCTTGGTTAATTAAGATAAGACTTCAGAAAGATTTTAATCCTCATGCTGTGATTTGATACCCCAGCACTGGCTGCTTATTTCCATTTGCTGTTCTAATGCTTGTGCCTTCAGATGTTTGTTGTTTTAGAACTTGATTGAATTTTTAAGAGGCTGAATCCTTAATTCTGTTTGTAAAGTTAAATGCCTGCGCCTTGTTGGCCTGCTCTCAATGAGGAGGAACTGATTTTGCTCGTTTGCAATGAAATACACTGTCCTGCCACAGGTCATCCAAGAATTGGAGTGAAGGGTTTTGTTTTGTTTTAAGTCAGCTACTTGGAAATACATTTTTTTTTTAAACTAGAGAAATCTTATTTGGGTAAAACTCCACATGCAAACACATTTCCTCCCTCTCGCCCCAGGCAATCAGTCCCAGGCAGCACAGCAGAACAATGGGATTTGGGCCCATAGACCCAAATGTTGCCAGGGTCAGAGGGAGGGAGGGCTTTCACTTAACAAGGAGAAGGTGAACGGTTCTACAACTCAGCCCTACTAAGCAACACTGCCCTCTGCAGAACCTCAGTAATACCCGGCACATGGCCGGGCACACGTGACCTTCTGCAGAATGAATGAAGGGAACGAATGGAAGCCTGAGTGAGTAATGCGTGAGCGATGGCCAGTCCTACTCCCGAATCAAGTGTTTTCTGGCTGACTCATCACACGCTGTGGGGAGTCAGCCAGATGCATCTAGCACTGAGACTCGTGCGACAGTTCCTTAAGACCCTGGACCCTTGGCTTCCTCATCCATGCGGTGGATACTCACAATTCCTGCCACGGCAGGAGGCTATCAGGTTCATAGGCAATGATGTCAAATTACTGACAAGGGGGCGATACACAGAATGCACAACACAGTAACTAGTGCAGAGTAGTTTTCAATAAATGTTTGACAAGTTACTAAGTAAACGGATGTACCGGTAAATTCGTGAACGAATAAACAAGGGGGAAGCCCCCATCCCTGGGCATGCCAAGGAGTGCGTTTGTTCTCAGAAGCCAATGCTCCCAAGACGAGATAAATAGTCAGTCCTCCAGAAACTGCTCAGGCTTAGCATGCAGACCCAGCCCCGGGTCCTTCCTCGCACCAGCCTCTGTCCAATAGGCCACGCCCAGTGGTGTCCAAGAGGCCACGCAGCTTAGTGGCAAACGGGACCCCGAGAGACGTGGGGCTCCCGCGCACTGGGCCCACATGGAGGAGAGAGTGGGCAGCCTGGACTGAGGATTCCTGGGCACTGTCACACTCCGACAGATTCCATGCTGACCTAAGATGCCTACCTGCTTCACTCTTGTCCTGGCTCTTCCCATCTCTCAACTATGACAGTCACCTCTCTCTCTGCTCTCAAATAAATCTTTAAACATTTTTCAAAAATAAAATAAAATAAAATAAAAAGGGGGGCCTGCGTAGCTCAGTCAGTTAAGCAACTGACTCTTGGTTTCGGCTCAGGTCATAATCTCAGGGTCATGAGATAGAGGCCCTCATCAGGCTCCATGCTCAGCAGGGAGTCGGCTTCTCTCCCTCCCCCTCTCTCTGCCCCTTGCCCTGCTCTCATGTGTTCTCTCTCTCTCTGTGTCCCAAATAAATAAATAAGTCTTTAAAAGAAATAAAATACACGATGACAGTCACTTGTGCTCTGTCTGCTCATGCAACCTTTCCCCGAGGACCATCTTATATTTGTTTGTTGGATAACATGTCTCCCTCATCACATAATAAATTTTCCAAGAACAGGGTTGTAGATGTCCTATGAATCCTAGATTATGCTGGCTACAATCTGCTTAACAGCCTCAGCATCCCAGCAGAGATGTTCAGGGAGCAAGGAGCCCCTGAGCCTCATGGGAGAGGCAAGGTGACAGGGTCTCCAAGAGAGGAAACAGCACGCCCAAAGCAAGCGGGTAGAGCCGCTCAGCAGTGACAGGAGCCTGCGAAGGTCAGACTCACATCTCCTTCTCCTGGTGGAGTTGGGAGGCCTCTTGTTGGAGGCTTTCCAGCTGCTGCTGGGCGTCCTGCAGCTCCCGGGATGTCCGTTCCAGCTCCCGGGCCAGCTCCTGGTTTGTGACTTTCAGCTTGGTATTCTCAGCCTTGGTTTCATGCTCATCATTTTGGAGCATGGCGCACTGGCCTTCCAGCTGGAACAGAAAGTGGGGGAGCAGAAGGGAAAGGTAAGCAGCCACCATCCAGTCTGGCCTGCCCCCTGCCTCCCCTCACTTTCTCCACCTACAGGCGGGAGCCGTCATGGCCAGCCCTCACTGTCCCACAGCCTCAAGGGGTTTTGTCCTGCTCCTTAAATCACAGGGATACACTTCTGGAGGCAGCGGGAGCTTTTGGAGCACTTCTCATTTCTCCCCTGCCTCCACGGGGCTCCTGAACAGTCCAGAGGGAGCAGCACCTTTCAAAAAGACTGCTGGGAAAGGAAGGTCAACACTCCATCTGCGTCCCGCATCCCAGTGACGATAACGCTAACTGTGACCCTCTCATCCGTGGTCTTGAGAGCCAACCCCAATCTCTCTTGTCCTTTCCGCCAATTGTCTCCCTCAGCCCTGATGAACATGGAAGGCAGCTAAGTGGCATTTTCCATAAAACCATCCTTCCCAGTTCTGAACGCCGGCAGTAAGTCCATTTGTCCCTTTTTCGTCTCTCAGCTAAATAAGGCCAATTCCTTCAGTTTAGAGAAACTTTGTAGGGTGGCCAGAAACCCTGGAAATTCTTAGGAAACAGCTAAAAGAGGTCAAACCAAACACATACCTTGTTTCATGTCCCTAAAGCAGCTAAAAAAAAAAAACCCTCTGCATTTGTGTAAGTGCAGCTTTTCTTGGCTGGTGGTTCTGCTTTGCAGAGCTTCCAACCCGCTCACCAGAGGAGGAATCAAACCAAAGTAAATATATCATAATAAATTTAGTTTAATGAATGTGGCCAGGAAGGGGAGGAGGAGGCAGCAACAAGGAATTTTGTGTGATTCCCAAGAGGCCTGTGTAATCAGGCAAGCATGCAGTAATTAAATCGAGTGGCAATCATTCATTTGAGGGATAAGTCTAATTGGTAAGAACGTAATGCATAACAGCGATGAGGAGCAGGGGCAGGAGAAGGTAGGGCTGCAGCAGGAGGAGGGGAAAGCAGCCGGCCGTTCCCCGAGTGGAAATGATCTTGCTTGCAGAAGGAAGAAATCAAAATCCATAGGCTGGGTAGCAGCAGGAGTGGGACAGTGTCTAGCTTCAGCGTGGGGCAGCTTCAAGCATATTTTAATGTGTCGCTAAAAATAGCCCTCTCTATTCAAGCAAGAGCAATATGTCTGGGTCTGTCCAGGGCTGGATTCCTTCCAGCGCCAGACAAAATAAAACGGGAGGCCAAGTGGCACCCTGGCGTCTCTCCCCAGTGGGCCCTTGCTTTGGGGAGGCTGAGGGCGTGAAGTTTGCCTGGGGAATCAGTCTTCCCGGGGTCATTAGCCAGCCCTATACAGTGCACCACCCAGACTACCTCCTGGGGGGTCAGGTGCATCATAGGCCCATCCATCATCTCCATCCTGAGGGGTGATGGGAGCAGCCACAGAAAAAGGCTGACGGACATTTTGGGGGCGCATAGGAAGACAAGGGATGAACAAATGGATCTTTGAAGAGCCTCTTCCTACTGGAGGTATCCATGGCCATGGGAGGAAGGAAGGCAGGAAGACGTCACTGTCTGCAGCCTTCCCCAAAACATCAGCAACTATGTCCCTTGTATCTCAGCAACCCCCTCTTTCCTGACACAGGAAGCAGGCAGTGAATGAACGCATTGGCATTCTGGTGGCTCCCGGGCATAATTATAGGACGATGTCTTCAGATGCCTCGAGGGAGAATTCTTGGCAACTTTCCCAAATTGAACACCTGGCACGGGAGAGGTGAAGACTTTATCCTGGCCTCACCTGTGATTTCAAATGCTATCTTTCGCGCAGCGGACCAACAAACCAACCAGCCCCAGGCCTCCAGCAAGAAGCAGTGTAGCGGAGGGGCCAGAGGGCAAGAGCCAGCAGGGGAGGGGGTGGGGAGCCCGTGCTCCGAGGCGGCCATGGAGGCATACCCGCTTCTGCTTCTGGATGAGCTGCTCCAGCTCCTGCTCCTTTGACAACAGTTTCTGCTCGAGCTCCTGACTGTGGGCCTGAAACCGCTCGGTGTCCTGCCAGGCCAGAAGGAAGGACACGTGAGGCCCAAATGCATGTAGGATGCAGATTTCTCCCACCCGCTCCACCTCGTATCTGCTCAACAGCAGGGCCCGCCCATCCTTTCGGCCTTTGGGGCTCTTCCCACCACATTCCAGGGCTGCCGGCCCTGCCTGGCCGGGCAGTGAGGCCTAGCGAGACAGAGAGACGGCACGTGTTCCGTCATCCGTGACACCAGGTCCCACCGAGTGTGACCATGACCGGGGACTGTGTGCCACGCCACCCCTCCCCCTCCAGAGAGAGGCAGTGTCCATTAGTAGTGGAGTCCTGAACACGGAGAACAGAACAGGGGCCCGAGTTTGAGTCCCAGACCCCCACCTCCCCCTCTGTAAATGCAGGCAGGGGCAGAATATCCTCCCAAAATGGATATTCGGTTCCACGTTGGGTACTATCTTTCGATCCCTTAAACTTGTCGTTGCTGGGGAAACACAGGGCATCGCTTCTTCCCCCTGAGGGTCTAGGTCCTCGCTGTTTCCCACCACGATGGAGGAGTCCCAGCCCTGCTCTTCAGGAAGTCGCTGCCCCTGTGCTCGACAGCCCCTCCCCTCCTGCCCTACGACTGGGCTTCCCTGCTCCGGAAGCTGACGACGCAGTGTGAAGGGGCTTGGAGTGGGCAAAGAGAGAGCCATGTGGGTTGTCGGGATGGCTGACACTCTCATGGAGCCTGGTCTGGGGCAAAGGCCCTTGGCTGGGCGCCAGGAGACTGGAGTTCCAGCCCTGGCCTTACCCAGCTGTCCTTATTTCTTTGCTCACATGGTAGAAACAAACACTTGCAGGCCCCCTGCAGCTCTCCACTCTCACAAAGGCAGAAAGGAGGTGCAAAATGCACAGGAAGAGAAGAAACCATTATAAGGTCCATATGACTCACTACCGGAGCCCCTGGGGGGCCACGGGCCCAGGAGGACAGAGTGGGATGCTGCACGTTAAGGGGACTACGAGGTTGGGCACGATGGCGCCCCTAGGGGAGTAGAGGGCACGCAACCACTCCCAGGGGACAGGCCATTGGACACCTGGGTTCAAAAGCTCAGGATTTGGCTGGGCTCATCCTCTGTAGGTGCCACCCGGCTCCTCAGGCAGGTAAA
Organism: Mellivora capensis; assembly: GCA_004024625.1. Lineage (NCBI taxonomy): Eukaryota > Metazoa > Chordata > Mammalia > Carnivora > Mustelidae > Mellivora > Mellivora capensis. The sequence continues at coordinate 39,274 of PISX010013501.1, read as the reverse complement.
GAGCTCCGGGAGAGCCTGTGATGGTCTCCTGTCAACCACAAGCCACGGAAGGAGCAGGATCGAACCAGGCAGCGCCTGCTCTCAACTCTTCCACCAGGAATCCTGCTTCATTCAGTTTGGGGCAGTGCTCCCAGAGTGGGCACCCTGTGAACCGGGCCGGGGCGAGGGGGACCTGGGGGGGCAGCTCCCAAATTCCAGTACAAATGCTACCATCCCCACAGGGGGCCGGCGGAGCCTGGACGGAGCCTCTTACTCCGGAGCCGGAGCGTGCAAGCGATTACACATTTCTCTCACAGTCAAACTGCTCTGTGTAGCGCCAGGCTCCAAGCCCTGTCCAGAAGGGTCAGCCCTTCCCATGCTGTCCTAAAGCGTAACACCACTGTCCTCCCCTTGGGACCAGGCAAAAGCCGGTGTCCGCCAAGCCAAACACACCTTCACAGTTCCCACGTTTCCGTATAAAATGTGCATCTAAGCACTGAGTCTGAAAGGCAAGGGGTACTAAGCAGGGCAAGGAGGGAGCAGAGGGTGGGTGAAGGGGCACAGCAGCATCGTGACATCACCTTACATGATACAAATGTGTCCCTGAAGTTTCTCCTCCCACCTCCTCCCGTTCCCAGTTCCCATGTTTTGGCCCACCTTCCGCTTCTGGAAGGCATGCTTCTTTCCTTAGCTAGGACCTTTGACCTAGAAGTAGATCATGTGGGGTCAAGAGAGTGGCTTTCCCCCGCCAGGGAGGAAAAAGTCTGCTGTTCTCAGAAAACTATCTGAGGGTCCACTGGGTGACAAGTGTCTGGGTACTATCTGCCTTATACTCACCCAACTATGCTGAAGGTCCGGGGACAGGCCAAATGTTTTAAAGCCCCAAAAAAGAAGGGAGGGGGAGAGTCTGGAAATACTGACAAGCCTTCAAAGGGATCCAGTCGGAGAATATGACTGGCTTCTGGAAAGCATTCCAACTCCACCTCAATGTGAATGGCATCTGTGAGAAATAGAACCTTGGTGTGGATAATCCAACCAGCATAAAATTAAAAATTCAAACCAACTTGCATTAAGGAGGAGGGATGGGGTTGTGGTAATGGCCCAGGTTTGGTTCTGAGAGGCACAGGGTGACGTGGTCTCTATGTTGTATCTCCAGAAGTCACATGTTGAAACTTAATCCCCAAGAAGGTGGGACCTTCGGGAGGTGAGTGGGTCCTGAGGGCAGAGCCCGCAAGAGTGGGATTAGTGGCCTTATAAAAGTGACCCCCAGGCACTTGCCTGCCCCTCCGCCCTGTGAGGGCACAGGGAGAAGGCCACAGCCAAATCCAGGAAGTGGGCTCTCACGAGAGTCTGACCACCACGCTGGCCCCCTGAGTTGGGACTTCTCCCAACTCCGGAGAAATAAATGTTGTTTCTAAGCCCCCTACTCATAAGATTGTAATAACAGCGTGAACAAAGGGAGGAGGCTATCCTTCAAGATTAAGGACTTTTCTGCCGAGAACCCACCAAGTGGATAATTCAAAAATGGAGGAGAGAGCTTCCTACAGTTTTGTTTTATAAATATGTTCCCAAAAGTCCCCTGCTTAGCTTGGAAAAGGGTTAGATTTCACCAGTTCTGACCTCCCAAGGCAAACAGCAGGGCTTCCTAGGAGGCTAAGTGCCAGACTAGGAACAAGGCATGTAAGTTTCTAAACGTTCTCCCACGGTGTCTGAGAAGGGTGGGATTTGACTTGTCTTGGGTATGACATTTTCTAGGTGTCTAAGGGAAAGGATGGGAAGCATAGACGCTAATGATGGGCCCCTGAGGGGAGTTGCTGGTCCCGGAGTTAACGGACCCCATCCGGTGGGCCTGTCCCATGGCTCTGGGGACCAGCCAGCGTCAGACCCGGTCTTCCAGCTGCTGTGACGGGCAACACCTGTACCTTCACCTTTTTGTTCATTTACGCATTCGTTCCTTTGTCCCGTTCATTCATTCAGTGATTCAGCACAAGTTTGGTGAGGACCTACTGTGCTCCAAGCACGGCTGCGGTGCTGAGGACGCTTCAGCAAGTGAAATAAAAATTCCTGCTCTTAGGGAGCTTTGATGTCAGTAGGAGGAGACAGACCCCAACCAACAAAAATAAAGATGGAATTTAAATGCCACATTTGAGGGGGACAGATGCCTTGGAAAATCTTCTTTTTTTTTTTTTTAAAGATTTTATTTATTTATTTGAGAGAGAAGCAGTGAGAGAGCATGAGCGAGGAGAAGGTCAGAGGGAGAAGCAGACTCCCCGTGGAGCTGGGAGCCTGATGCGGGACTCGATCCCGGGTCTCCGGGATCATGACCTGAGCCGAAGGCAGTCGTCTAACCAACTGAGCCACCCAGGTGTCCCCCTTGGAAAATCTAAATAAAGCAGAGAAACAGGGAACCCACGGTGCCGTGGGTGGGGGGACCCTGCGGTCTTGAACTGGGGGAGGGGGGCAGAACAGGAGAGCTTTCCGCCAGGCCCTCAGAGCCGAGCCCCGGTGTGCACTCTTACTTTTAGGAGAAACTGCTCCTTCTCATGCTTGATTTGCTGTTCCATCTCCTCATAGAGATGCTGGATTTCTTCATCATAAGCAGCAATTTTCCTGCAAAGGTGGCAGAAGGAGAGTCTGATGAGGTCTACACCCAAGTTCCTTTATCTCACAGCGTGAGTCCTGGAGCTTGGGCACCAGGACCCCATCAGGAGCCTGGGGTGGTGGGGGGCGACCACGTAGGTCCCATCCCCCAAAGCTGCGGGATCAGTTCCTCAGGATTAGTGGACCACACAGGCCTCACGGGACCTTCTCCTCCTCCCAGGTGAGTAGGCCATCGTTTCTAGATGACCCTCACACTCCTCAGTGAGGTTTATCTGGCTCCGTCTTCCTTAACCTCACTTTATTTTAACTAGGAGCCCCAACCTCTGTAGATGGACCTCCCTATTGTCTGCTAGTCCTTACACCTGTAGTGAGCCCATAAAGTTGTATTGTGTGGGCTTCTTTCCTGTTTGGGTTCTTGGCTGCTCTCCTTCCCGGTTTGGATGCTTTCTTTCTACTTGGCTACATCAGCACTCTCTGAACGGCACTGTCGGAGGGCTCTCCCGAAACTGTGTGCTTGTGGGATACACATTTCTCAGAAGATGTCAAAGGATTCCATGATACTGACAACCACTGACACCATGCTCCCTCCAAAGGAAGGGGAGCCACATCTGCCCAGTGCTCGTGCCATCTCAGGTCCAGGGCTTCAGGCAGACAGCATGAGAAGGGGTGGGCTGATTCAAGGTGGCGGTGATAATGAGATGTCCTCATCCCTCCTACCAGCATCTTCTCCCTATGCCGAAGAGCCCAATAGGATGGAAAGTAAATACCCAGAGACTCTGCTCCTAGACAAACGTGGCTATGGGAACAAAGGTTATAGGTCATCCCTGGTGTTGTTCCTCTTTCTCTCCCCAAATAGGTCCTCCTTAAATGCCCCCCTCCACCATGTTAAATGCCACACACACACATCTAAATTCAAAGAGGAAGGCTGAGCATTTGAACTGAAATGGAAGTTATCTGGCCAAAGCATCCCCATTCCCAGAGGACTGCACTGTGACCCCACTTCTCTGCCTGCCAGTGAAATCTCTGGCTCAGAGCACCCTGGTCCTCTCTCTCACCTGTTAAGGGGAATCTAGGCCCAGGAGCAGGCTGACGTCTTGGCTCTCAAGGTCTGATTTGAACACACATATACTATAAAAGTTGGCACTTACCATTCTAAACTCAAATGATGGCAAGCCCCCTGTTCCCTTTATCCAAGGAAGGAGACTTTAATAATGAAGGAACGGACTCTGGTTTTTAGTTCTAAGAGGTACTCGAGAGATTTCTGAACAAAACATCAAGGATGGCAGTGCGTCTATTCCTCTACGCCCTTCATCGTTCGAAGCCCCACCTTCCCAATGTCCATGCAGGACTCTGATCCAGGCCAGACCTTTCCCGCTACCCAAAGATGTTTCTTTCTCACTTGCTACCCTCATCTCATGCACAGACAGAGCATGACTAAGGAGCCATTTTGATTGGCATCCTTCCAGTTCTATAAGAACCACAAAACTGACCCAGACAAGGAACTGGTGTGAGTCTTCAAGGCCAAGGTCACTCATATCGAAGCAGAAGCCTCTAAGTTCCCTTTCTTGGCTGTACCCCCCCCCCCAAAAGCCAGAAACCCTTGGAGTGAGTGTGGCAATGGCCTCAGGACACACTCAGCGAAGGGACACTTCCACCAGCTGGAGCCCTGGCTTTACCACCAAGTTGGGCGTAGGAAATGTCTGGTTGGCTAGGAGTAAGAAATCTCTTCTTGCTAAATGACAGATGCTTTGGATTGTTACTTTTGTTATCAGCCAGCTCATAATAAATACAAGAAAATCTTGGCGAGCAATAAGGAGCAAAGCTACCTGCTGTTGAATAGGGACACCTCAAGGGCATATGGGAACACTGCCTGAGGGGACTTTCAAAAACAAAGTCTTCTCTTGGTCCCTGGAATTATCTTCCTATGCTTAAAGAAATCCTGGTGCTAGATGGCAAGCGGTATCAAGGACAACTTTACACAGTGATTCCAACTACATAAATACTGAAGGACTAATAACGTGAAATGAGAGAAACTTAAAAATTAATTTGCTCTGATAAAGCAATACCAATTATAGTCATCCATTATATGGATAAACAGCTTATAGTTGTTTACCATTTATGCTTAATAACCATACAGGGCATCAATTCTATACCATCATTAAATGCATTATATTAACTTTGCTCTAAGTTTTATTTGATTAAAATAAACTCTTTTTCAGGCTCGCATGTCAGTTTGCTTATCATAAAGTAAGTAATTTTGCAGACTGCTAAAAAAAACAAATCGGGGGAGGGCAGACATAGCCTCTGAATGGTGCCTCCTTCTAGCCCTCATTAACAAAGGTTGGGTCCATTGCAAAGAAGCCCTGGGGTTCCAGGTCCAGTCTAACCAGACTTATCCGTGGAACAAAACCTCTGGAAATGCTTTTGAATAAAGCTGGTATCCTAGAGGACTTGGCCAGGCCTGAAGGTCTTCAGAGCATGAGTCCCCTAGGACCGATCAGCTCATGACCAGCCTGAGTCAGACACGTGAGCCCCAGGAATGGGGCGGGAGTGGAGGGCATCGTGGTGCTGTTCACACCACTCACACCACTCAACTAGCTCAGGGCTCTAAAAGACCGGGTTCTGAACCCAGAATCAGCTCATATCCTCAGTGTGACCTTGAGCACTCAGACCTCCTTACATCCCAGAGTAGCACCTGCCCCGAGTTCCCCCACCCCTGCCCCAGCACCAGCATGATGAACAAACAAGAGAGCGGGAATGAAAAGCATTTGGAATCACAAGGCCCTAAATAAATGTGAGGGATTGTTGATTATCGTCATTACTGTCAGGGGCTGTGGAGGGCAAGAGCCATCACTCCCCAAGCGGAGGAAGGTCTCAGTTCCAAGGATAAAAGTGCTGCCGGGCTTGGAAAAGGTGCCGGGCGATCAGGAAAATGAAGAATGGAAAGTTTCGTCAATGAAAGCTCCTGCCAGATGCATCTGTTAGAGACGCAGGCTGCGTGTGAGCGGGAAGCCCGTGTCTGTGGGAGGGCTCTGCAGGGCCCCGAGAAGGGTAATCGTGAGAGACACTCTAAAAAGGTCTGCGCATGCAGCATGTGGCGCACCTGCAGGCACATCGTATTCCTCCACCAAAGGAGAGAAGCGACCAGTTAGGCTGGCTTAGTACATACATCTCTGTTACCACAATTTCAAAAAACCACTTGCGTTGCCCAGGGCACACATACCCTTTTTTTGGTCTTCTCTGTGAGGATTTCCCCACCTATTCGAACCTCGCTGACCCCTTCTCTGAAGTCTTAGAACATCAAATGTCTTTAACTGAAAGTTTCCTTTTGAAATCCTGAAAAAAACGGTCTCGTCCGGGCTGACGCTGCCTCAACGAGGCTAGGATACCCAGACACTTCGTCATCCACGGGGTCTAGGCTCAAAAGGTGAGTGCTGGCAATCTGTACAAAATCAATTTAAGGCTTTACTGGGGGGACACCAGATTCCAGGGGAATTGAAGAATTTCAGGGTGGGAAGGTCGGTCTGCTCCAACCACCTGTTTTCCCCGGGGTTAAACCCCTTGCCACAACGTCCCTGCCGTGTATTTACCCAAATGAGGGTAACCTCTAGCGAGAGGAAACTTGGCTCTTTCATCTTTGGAGTGTTCTGGCTCACAGAAATATATCTTTCTATGGCTCTGTCCCTCTTCTGCATAAAAACCCTTTATATATTTGAAAACAGGACTAAGACTTCAGGGACTTGCCTTGGGTTTATGCCATGCTTCTATTTTTCCTCCAACCATGGCTCGCATGGATTTTTTTGTTTTTGTTTTTGTTTTTTTGCTTTGTTTTGTTTGTTTTGTTTTGTTTTGGCACCTCCCTTCACCTCCCTCTTTACTTTTCTCTGAATGTCCCCTGATTTAGCATCCTTGAGCCATGGAGCCCCCAACCGAATGCCCAGTGTGTGAAATCTGATTAGCACAGCTTAGAGCTAGACTAGGCCCGTCTTGCTCTACACACTGCCTATCTATTCATGCAGCCTAAAATCACATTAACTTTTCTTGGCAGCCACATCACACTTGATGAATGCCGAACCCATTTGTCAAGTAAAACCTCTAAATCTTTTGTCTGTGTGATTGTTTTTCTTTTAAAGATGGTGCTACTGAATCATATCTCTTCTGCCTTGTGCTTCTGTCATTGGCTTTTTGGACACCAGAGCAAGATCTCAGATGCGATTCTGTTAGAGTCAGTCCGTCTTTCCAGCATGATATTATCTTAATGGATCCCAACTGGTCATCCAGTGTCCTCAATGACCTTCCAAGCTTTACCGGTGTTTTAAATGTTCAATCATAATATAAGGTAAATAATATATTGTCTTAGTTTGTTGGTTTTGATGATTTAATTCATCTGAGAGTTGTTTAGAGGAGTGTTTTTATCTTTATTTTTAAAAGATTTTCTTTATATATTAGAGAGAGAGAAAGAGAGCACGAGTGGAAGGTGGGACAGAGGGGAAGACAGAGAGAGAGAGAGAAGTGGGCTCTCCACTGAGCAAGGAGCCAGATGTGGGGCTGCATCCTAGGACCTGAGATCATGATCTGAACCAAAGGCAGACACTTAACTGACTAAGCCACCCAGGTGCCCCTAAAAGAGTTTTGTTTGTTTGTTTGTTTGTTTTAATATAAAAACTACTGGTTTCTAGTTTATTGTATTAGTTATATATATATATATATGTATGTATATATTCTGGCAGGGTATGTACTTCTTGGAATCTATGCCCTTTCCTGTGCAATCAAAAACATTATCACATTTTGCATAACTTCCAGGAGAAGAAAGTGTATTCTGCAGGGCGCACAGCTCTGCATTTATCTCTTAAATTAACCTTGCTGCCTGGTAGTCCTAAATATTTTACGTACCTACAGTACTTTTTGCCTGACTAATGTGTCAAATCCTAGATAAGTTTGCTAAAATCTTCTAAAGTCTTCTTTTTTTTTTAATCAAATTTTCTTTGTTTTCCTCAAACTTTTTTGCCTTACCTATTTTGGTGCTGTTATTTGATGCCTAAAAGTTTATTTCTGTTGTATCTTCTTTACAGACATACATACATAAAAAAGTATTTTTTTATGACTACAAAATATTCTTCCTTATCTCCCTTTGTTCATGCCACTGGTAAAAATATCGAATAAAACAAAGACAGCAGTCTGTAATAGAGCTCTCTGAACTATTAGTGGGCATAAATGTGTGGGCATAAATATTCAACCTATTTCTGTTAGCCATTCTTAAAACACTCCCCCACAACCCAGGGCAGTATTTATTTAATTATTCCCTTGTTTGCTATCTGTGTCTAGTTATTTGGAGATGCAGGGGGAGAAGGGACAGAGACTAGGGAGAGAAAGAGACGTGAGCTCTCAGTGAGGCAGAGAGACAAATGTAGGAAGGAGGCAGCGGAACGGTCATGAGCACCAACATTTATCCTCACTTTCTCGCTCTTTGTGTATAACGGCTGGATAGTGCCTCTAGCATATTCCAGTGTAGTCTAGGTTCTAACCTGCTGACAGCTATGGTTGGCTCAGAATTCCTTAGACCCAGAGTAAAAAGGCCTTGGTTCAAGTCCTGATCCTGACATTTACAAGCTTTGTGGCCTTGGACAAGTCCCATGTCCTTGGTGACCCTGAGGTTTTCTGTTTCTGGAAAATCAGGTACCAATGCCTACTGTAGAGTGAAGTTGTGAAGTTATGTGGAATTATTTAGTACAATAGATAGCTGATAGGATGCATTTAGTAAATTCTAAGTAAATGAGTTCTCTGATTCTCCAGGGGCTTGTGGACTCCCTTTTAAGAGTTGCTGCTTTATGATTCCTTCTGATTTGAACCAAGAGGCAAGTAGCAACTGAAGAGGAATCAGGCAGCAGCAGACATGTGTGAGAGTGGGGAAACATAAGGAACAGAAGGCTTGGGCAAGAACAAAACCTGAGGCGGATCAGGAAAGAAGAGAGAGCCATGACATCACCATCAACATTTACTAGTGGTTAATCCCTCTGCAAAGTAACACTCTGGGTAAAATAATTTAGATCAATGGGATGGGCTCTGTACACCAGGATTTTAGCACCTAAGAACACCAAGTCCAATGCTAACGTGGCCTGGAGGGAAGGAACAGGTGGAAGGAGCCACATGCTGTGCCGTACACCCCACCGCACTGTGCCTCCCTGGCTTGGGCTGATAGTAGCTTTGGGACCACAGAGGCTTACCTGAAGGGAAGTGGACAGAGCCCCCTACTCCAGTAGCGGGAAGGATGGTAGAGTTCTCAGGGGGAGAGATGCTGAGTCCAGAAAAGGGAGGTTTTCAACAGGGAAGGGAAGAAATAACAATTATCTACTGAGGATGCCATAGGACAGTGATGGATCTGAAAGAATGAGTCTTATTGGAAGCCAGGAGGAGAGCTCCAGGTCCAGCTTAGAGGACAGAACGATACCCAGGGTGTCTGACTGGGGCAGACACCTGCTCCGTAAAAGAGAACGATAAGTACGTGTGTAGCACTGGAGATTTAGGAAGGCATGTGTGGGGAAGGAGTAGGGGTGCAGATACAATACAAGGCATAGTTCTGAGAAGCCTTTGCAGATCATTTGCAGGGAACTGGAAGGTGAGATGTAGCTAGCAATAATTTACCCTGCCAGGCTCCCACAGGGACTGTGAAAATTAATTAACCTTCCCAAAGTGATTTGCACACGGAGTTAAGGTGGCCCCACACTGGAGTAAAGCTTTAATTCAGTACCACTGGGGTTCCAGCTAATGACAAACAGGGCAAAGCCTTCCAACCACAGAGTATGGTCTGGTCAATTATCGCTCCCCTGTTTCCTGTTTCCGTTCGGCCTTCATTTAGGAACAGAATCTGTCCAGATTTCAGAAGGTCTCAGAAAGTCATCTGGTCAACCTTCTAGGTTCTAGGCAGGGGTGTCTGGAATCATTTCAAGAAACAAAGTAGTTCCTTCCTTCCCTAAATGAAGGTGTCTTCTTGACCTTGGACAAATGGCATTTTTCTACATGTCAGATAAATTACAGGAGCTTGAAGTCAAGACAGAGCTTAGAAATGCCTCTGGCCTTGGCAGTGGTCTAACACGTCTCCTCGTTTGCACAATCTGGTGAAAGACTTTTGTAAAGAGAAGAAGAATCCCCCTCCCCATAAGAGACTGGGCTCATGTATTCCCAACCTCCTTGTTTTGCACGTAAAGGAAAAGAGGGTCAGAGCAAGGAAGGGGCCAGTCTGTGGGCACCCAGATATGCAGGGTCTGAGTACAGGGGAGGACCCCGCCTTGACTCCCAGTCTCGTGTTCCATCCACGTCACCACTGTGTCCTCCCAGACATCCTAAGTGCTGACACTGGAAATTCCGTACGTCTGCGGTCAGGATAGCCAACAGTCCAAATGCCATCTGGAGTCTGTCAATTGTGGAGCTGAGCAGGAACTGGAGCAAGGAATGGGGCCAACGGGCGGACCCACCAAGGCTAAAGAGGGCCAAGATCGCCGGAAGAGCTGGATCCCTTTTCCTATGTCGCCCCCACCATCAACCCCATGGCACTGAGCCCAGAGTGAAAACCCTGGGCCTGAAAAGTCTCCACGAGTCTGCTATTTGCCAGAGAAGAAAATGGAAGCAAGTTCAGGCTCAGCCTGCTTGGTGGCTGGGATGGGAATGGTACGAGCGGTGTTCGGACTCACTGCTGCCCCCTGCCGCCTTCTTCAGGCAGCTGCAGACTCTGGACAGTAAAGAGAAGCTCTTCCTAGAAAAAACCCTGTTTGGGGTTTTCTTGTTCCCCTGAAATCAGTCTCTTTCAGTCTCTCTAATTGCCTCCCTATCTCTGTCTCTGTCTCTGTCTGTCTCTATCCCACACCCACATACATGCAGCACACGTGACCCCCCAACCCCTCCCCACCCCAACACAGGACTAGAGTAAAGCTGAATGAAAGGAAACCATAAGAGTTTGTATAAAATTCTGCAAAGACTGTATAATCGCCGATTGGATTTTCAGGATGGATGATTTCTCCCTAATTAGATTCTGCTGCCTTGTAATAAACCAACTTTGCAGCTTTACCCCTCCTATAAAGCGACCCATTTTTCATTAGTCAGGTGTGCAATCATGCTCACGGTGTACACAGAGCACAGATCGGCCTCACCTTTCAGTTTGTTTCAGATAACACTGTGTTTCTGCCTCAGATGGTAACATTACCAATAAAAAACATGTGCTGAACCGCTCTGGAAAACAGCGTGGAGGTTCCTCAAAAAGTTGAAAATAGAGCTACCCTATGACCCAGCAATTGCACTACTGGGTATTTACCCTAAAGACACAAACGTATTGATCCGAAGGGGCACGTGCACCCGAATGTTTATAGCAGCAATGTCTACCATAGCCAAACTATGGAAAGAGCCTAGATGTCCATCAAGAGATGAATGGATGAAGAAGATGTGGTATATATACATGATGGAATACTATGCAGCCATCAAAAGAAATGAAATCTTGCCATTTGCAATGATGTGGATGGAACTAGAGGGTATCATGCTTAGTGAAATAAGTCAATCAGAGAAAGACAACTATCATGTGATATCCCTGATATGAGGAAGTGGAGATGCAACATGGGGGACTAGGGGGGGCAGAAAAAGAAGAAAAGAAACAAGATGGGATTGGGAGGGAGACAAACCATAAGTGACTTAATCTCACAAAACAAACTGAGGGTTGTTGGGGGTTGGGGGGTCGGGAAAGGGGGGTGGGGTAATGGACTTTGGGGAGGGTATGTGCTATGGTTAGTGCTGTGAAGTGTGTAAACCTGGCGATTCACAGACATGTACCCCTGGGGATAAAAATATGTTTATAAAAAAATTTAAAAAATAATTAGAAAAAAAACAAAACAAAACAAAACAAAAACCATGTGCTGATTAGGCTATACCATCGTTACTTAAATCCCTCACCAAAAACTTCTTCTCTTCACCCTAAGAACAACACTAAAATTCCAGACTGGAAGGTCACCCTGGAGTGTACCTTTTGCAGATAGACACATTCTGGAGAAACAGTCTAGAGCAGAATTTCTCAAAGTCCTTTCTCAAAGGCCTGCCTGTGTCAGACCCACTGGGGACATGTGCTAAGATCCACATTCTTGGGCTCCCTCCCTGAGACATACCGATTTAAACTCTCTGGGGGGGTGGGGTGCCTGGGTGGCTCAGTCGGTTAAGCATCTGCCTTCAGCTCAGGTCAAGATCCCAGGGTCCTGGGATCGAGTCCTGCATTGGGCTCCTTGCTCAGTGGGAAGTCTGCGTCTCCCTTTCCCTCTGCTGCTCCCCCTGCTTGTGCTCTTGTGCTCTTGCTCTCGCTCTCTCTCTGGCAAATTAAAACAAAAAAAAAACCTCTCTGGGGAAGAGACTTAGGAATCCACCTATAGACCAAGATCCTCTGGTAATTCTGAAGCAGGCTAACGTTTGAGAACCACATAGCTCAGGTCCTTCATAGGTGGAATGCAAGGGCCACCTGCCATATATACGATGCCTTATTTGCTGTCCTATCTGGAGACAAGGTTACCCTCCCCCAAAGGCTCTCATATTATAGAATCCCAATTCTCAGGCTATAGCAGGGCAGCCAGTATCATAGACAGGCTGCCTGTCAGGCTGTAAGACACATTCCCCCTGGTCTGGACACCATCTCAGAGCCTAGGGTCATCACTCTAGACAGCGAGAACCTGGAGAGTGGCTGGGCAGGAGCCCTGGGCTCCCAGGAAAGTGCCCAAGGCCCAACTCAGCTGAACAAGAAAGACTGTGCAGATGAGAAACTGATTCCCACAAGGCCCTGGGGACAGTTGCTGAATTTGTCAAAGCCAAGTGTGGTCTCTGGGTGGCGCGAAGCGGACAGCCTGGGTGGTCTTCCCAGGATGCTGAGCTGAGCGGCGGATGACCAAGCACGGCCCACGGCCTGCCTTTGATCTAGAAAGCACTTTTCTTCCAAGACCTCAAAGCACTCTCTAGACACCACCTAATTCTTCCTTACCCCCAGCCTCAGGGTCAGACCCTGGTAAGCAACCCAGCGAGGGCCACGTGTCCAGCAAATTCCAAATCTGGTCAGACAGCAGAATCCCAGGGCATCTGGGTGGCTCAGTCTATTAAGCACCCGACTCTCGATTTCGGCTCAGGTCATGATCTCAGGGTTGTGAGACGTATCCCGGTGCCGGGCTCCACACTGGGCATAGAGCCTGCTTGAGATTCTCTCTCTCCCTCCTCCTCGGCCCTTCCCCCACCCACTCACTCTCTCTCTTTCGTTCTCTCTCTCGCTCCCTTTCGCTGTCTCTCAAAAAAAAAAAAAAAGTCAGAATCCCTCGGGATAGTTTGTAAATGCGGACATCGGGTCCCCACCCCAGACCAAATGAATCTGGCCTGCTGGGGGTGGGACCTCAGCATCCCCTAGTGATTCTGGCAAAAAGGTCTGAACCTACTGCGGCCTCCAGACAGTATCACTCTACATCCCTGGGAGAGCTGAAGCTTGGTTTTTTTGTTTTTGTCTTCCAGGGAAAGATGTTTTCCATGGCAATGGAATCTGTAATTGTCTTTCTTTTTTTCTTTAAGATTAGTTTTATTTGTTGGAGAGAAAGTACGTGCATCAGCAAGAGCAGGGGAGGGGCAGAAGGCGAGGGAGAAGCAGGCTTCCCGCTGAGCAGGGAGCCAATTTGGGACTCCATCCTGAGATTCCCGGATCATGACCTGAGCCAAAGGCAGACGCTTAACCAACTGAGCCACCCAGGCGCCCCAGGAATCAGTAACTCCAATGGCCTGAAGTTCTTTCTAAGCCTAAACTGTATGCGTCCTCCTAAATGTAAAGTCCTCTGAGCTCCTGTGTGGTGAACACAAGGGAGCTCCGCTCCGTTGCAGTCTAGCCTCCACTCCCCGGGAGAGATGTGGAGGCTCCTCCAGATTCTGAAGTTCAGCAGGAGAACTGGTCTTCAGCCGGACGTTCCTGCATTTGACTTTGTCCCCACCATGCCCGGTGAGGCTTCCCGGTGGACACACAACCAAGGTGAACACTGTACCCAGGATTCTGACCCAACCACCACCCCAAAACAAGGGGGTGGGAGACTGAGCGCTCCCAGACTGCCCTCTTTCCCCTCTTCCCAGTAAGCAGGTAAAAACCAAACCAAACCGAACAATCCAGGGCAATGAGGTATGGAGGGCCCCTGAGGCTGGTCTCAGGACAGGAACTATCCGGAGCTTTCCCCAGGCACTCAAGCCTGCTGCAAGCTCCTCCACCACAGAACCTGGAGAGACCCCGAAGGGAAGCTGGAGTAGACCCGGTTCACTCAGGGCAACAAAACTCTAATCCTGGGGGCAGGATCTGCCCCCCACCCCCCGCTCTCAGTCCCATCTTCTCTGGGCTCCACTGGAGAAAGAAACAAGATGTGTGGTCTGCAAAAGGAGGAGGTAAGAAAAGCCTCTGGGGCCCCAATGGCAATGCCATCTGGCCTCTCCACGGTACAGGAATTCTCAGCTCAGCTTCGTGGCAGAATTTTTATGGGTATGAGTGCGACCTTATCAGTGTGATCATCAACTCCCCAAAGATGGGGACTCTGAGTTCTACGTGCTCAACTTAGAGCCGGGCACAGAGCAAGGGCTGGTTACAGCCGAGCAAGAGTGACAGCGTCCTGGGTCCCTGGGGGCCCAGGCCAGGCGCCCAGCAGCAATGACATACCCTGCACTGAAAAGCCAGCCCATGGAGGAGCCCAGGAGACGTTCAGACAGTCCTCAGGATCCCCCTGATTCCAGCCTGAATCAGGCCATTTCTAAGGGCTCTTCCTTTCTCCTCCCTCCCTGATGCCTGGAAACACACAGCCCCAAACTCCCCAACTCATCTCCTAGAAGATGTTTCTGAGTCACTTAACCTCACCCTGGGTTATCTGTCAAGACTCCCATTTAAATATTCTAGATGCTGTCAGGGTTTCCAGTTTCTTCTTTGACTGCTGAGCTCCGAGGACCCTTACAGATCATCCGGTCCAGTCATAATCCAGAATGTGACCAGCCTTTTTGTTTCTTTAACAGAAGACAAAAGAATAAAAGAGACTTTAATAGAGAATGTCAGAGTATGTCACATGTAGTAAGGGGGAGCTCCATTTTGGGAAATTTTTAGTTATGTTAACATCGAAGTGTCTGGGACTTGTAAAGCCAAATGCATTTCTTCTAATGAGTCACAGTCAAAAAGTTTGAAAAACACCAAGCCCATTTGCTCATGTTGCCAGTAAGAAAACTGATGCACAGAGAGGTAAAGCTAGTTGCCTGAGGTCACACAGCAGTCAGGGGAAGCACCTGGATCAGAGCTCAGGTTTCTCCTGCTTTCTGTTTTAGTGCTCTGCTCAACTGCAGCCTGTGGGTCTCTGGTTTTGCACCCAGAGAACACCCCTGGAGTGGGACTGGCCAGGGAGCCCCGAGAATCCCCAGTCCCACCACAGCTGCCCAGCCAGGAGTGGGGACTCCCTCAGGTGACCCAGCACAGGTGCACATAGCAGGGATATTGATGGAGGATGGGTATGGACGGCTGAAACCTATGGCCAAGCTCATTTTGCACAGGCAGGCAAGAGTGACCTTGACTTTCCTCTCAAGACCTTTTTAATAATCATTAAATTAGGGCAAATCACTCAAAAAGGCCACTTCAGGGTGAACCTGAGGGCTCACGGGCTCTGATACAAGCCAAGGGCATGGCTTTCTCCCCATGGGAGTGCAGGCCAGCAGACAAGCATCCTGCGGCAAAGATTCCAGGCAGTGAGTCAGGTCACTGCTACCCATCTAGGCTGTGACCCCTCTCATCCCCTTTCAATCAAAGAGCACCCTCCTCTCTGTGATGTGCTATCTGACTGTGTAGCCCCTTGGGGTAATCAATGCTGGGGTCCGAGGAAAGTGGGGGTGCAGGGAGGGTCAGAAATGAATACAGGTGAGAAAACCAAGGATCACAGAGGGCGAGAGACTTGAGCAAGGTCACAGAGCTAGCTGGTCGCAGAGCCACACGTGACTAAAGTGCAGAGCTGCTTCCCAGCTGCCCACTTCTCAAATCACACACGAAGCACCTGGACATCTTGTCACAACGCAGACTCAGTAGGGGCGGGGGGAGGCTTGAGATAGTGCATTCCTAAGAAATTTCCAGGTGATGCCAAGGCTGCTGGCTCTACACCACGTTGACTGGAAAGATAGAGGGAACTTTGAAGTTCACCACTGCTCGTACCAAGGCTCAAACACTCCACTTGCGCCAGCGAATCCTCCAAGACTGACAAACAGACTTACTTAAAATAATAAGGTTCATTATTTTGACATGCATCCAATATTGATTTTGTTTTCATCCCTATGTTACACGTAGGGAAGCCGAGACTCAGAGAGGTTGAGGAGCTTAGCCTGAGTCACACAGCTAGTGAGTGGCAGAGCCAAGACATAAACTCCGATCTGTCCTGACTCACAGCTTCATTGGCTAAAAGCTGTGCGGAGCTAAACTCTCCACCCTTCCCTTCTCTGAGCTTTGGGAGCCTCTCCCCGGAATGCTCACTATTCTCCTCCAGCCAAACCGTGCTCTCCCCAACACTACTTGGCCACAACTTCCTCATAACTCAGGCTCCTGAAGGTCCTCTTTTTCCAGACCTGTGTGTACCCAGTGGACCCCAACAAGCTCTTTTTAGAGTTGGTCTGGGGGAAGCAGGAGAAGCAAAGGGTCTCAGGATAATGTATGGGTAGCTGATTAAGACACGTGGTGACCTCCTTCTAAATCAGGGCCTGTGTGCTCTCTACCAACCAAGGCCATGTCAGTGGGGACGCCGAAGTCTAGCTGCCTGGGTTCTGAAGCCCTACCCCCAAGAGGCGGTGCTGGGCACCAGGAGTTTTGCAAGGAAGGGCGCATGGTCTGTGTTAAAACAGTCAAGGACTCCTACGCAGGGAGTGATCTCTGGGCAGGATGAGAGCACATGCCAGAATTACCCGAAGGACCGCTTCCAAGGGCTATCCAGACCCAGCCCTGCATTTTGGCTGCACCTTCAGGATAACGAACATCCTTAGTTCCACCGTGCTTCACCAAGTGCGAGCTCCCATTGCCAAGTGCATGTGAGGACTACCGACACGCGCAGCACCTGTTCCCACAGTGGGATGAACATGCATGTGGTGGGCCCCACATCTGCAGCACAAGGCTGGCTATGCCAGGCTTCAGGTCTGAGCTCACCTTGCTGGGCCTGCCTCCTCGAGGAGAACTAGAAATCACGAATGACTGCAGAGGCCCTGGTGGCCAGGAGGCAGCAGGACCGAGGTGAGGCTGTAAGGGTCCAGGGAGTGGTCAGGAGGGGACTCAGTGGGGCCCAGGGCTGGTCTGCAGTTGGGGGGTAGCCCCGGGGTGTCGGGGCCTCACTGTCTAGTGGCCAACCAGTCTCGGAGCCGGGTTTTGCTTGGAAGGCTGGCTCTGCCACTTATAAGCTGTATGTCCCAGGGCATGTCATTCACCTCTCAGAACCACGACGTCTTTATCTATAAAATGGGCATAACACTGAATAGTCTAAATGAGCCGGTGTATATGTTTAAGTAGTGCCTAGCCTATGGTGAGGACCTGATCGATGTGAGCAAGGGCTTAAAATTACACATTCCACGACAGCCACAGGTCCCATTGCCCACGCTGGCAGACCGCGACAGGGAGGCCTCACGGAGTGAGAAAGGACACTTCACACTTCTGCTTCTCCCACACGTGTACAGCCAGTGGCTGGACAGGACCTACTTTTTCAGGGCGCACTCCAGTTCGTTCTTCTCCTCGTGAGCTTCTTGGAGCTGCGAAAAGGTCCTGGTCAGGAAATCCTCGAAGTTGGACAGTAAGTGAGGTTCGTCCTTCTTCAGCCGCAACCAGAGCTGCTTGATGTCACTTTCACTACAAGAAAAAGGGGGCATTCATATCCGAGTGTGGCAGCACCCTGGTTCCCGGCTGTGAAACTGACAGCCAGGACGAATGGCTAGCATTTATTGAGTGCTGGCTGTATGCTAGGTACTCCGCGCCTATCAGCTTATTTGACCCTCAGGGTAACCTGTGGGGTGGGGCTCTGCTAACCCTCAGAAGAGGGGGACGGGAGCTGGCTCCAATCACTCGGCTGACAACTGACGGAGTCAGGAGTCAGCCTCAGGCTGCCCGGCTCCTGTGTCGGCCCCTTCACCCGGCGCTCTACTGCTTCCACTCTCTGGGTTTTCCCGATGGGCAGGTGGCGCTGAGCGTGTGCAGCCGTGTGCTGGGAGCATCGAAGAGTGTCAGGAAGAGGAGAGCAGGACAGGAGCCTGGTGCGTGTGAGGACAAATGCCGTGCAGCTGAAGGAGAGAGCTTGTCGCCCCAGGAAGGACGGTCCTCACAGCTGAGAGGTAAAGACATGCCATCTGATGGATGGCAGAAAGCAATCGTCACCATGGGGAACGGGAGAGAATACGCAGCACCCCACTGGGGCCCGGTGGCACTGGGAATGACTGACAGGCGGAAGGAAGGGAAGGCGCAAATCTGCAGGGCGCGTGTGTGCACACACGGAACGGCAAATAGAAAGTTGGCAGGGACAGAGGCAGGCAGAGAGACAAAGACACAGAGTGACATGCCCAGAGCCTCCCCTCCCCAGCCCCAGCCCCAGCTAACAAGCACACTGCGCAGGTGCGTACCGCAGAGCAAGAGAGACAGACGGGGCCTCGCTGATCAGGGACAGGAGGAAGGAGGCGGCAGCACACACTGGGGACCAGGCGCTCCGTCTCCGAAGAAACTCGAAAATCTACGGCCAACCCTCACGCAGAGCCCGAGAGCAATCTGGTCTACAGCCCATTAAATTCTGGAACCACTACGATCTGAGGGTAGCTACCACTGGAAACCCTCAGGATAAAGAATAAAGTCCTCTCTGTTCCTGTGTGACGGGTCCTATATTTGAGCAACTTTCCTCAGAAGTGATACTTGCCAGCGCCAGGTTAGCAAGGGGCCTGGGCCCCAGAGAGCACTCTCCGCTCCCAGCACAGGGAGGCCCACCGAGAAGGGACGCTACCTCTGCTTAGTTATTGGATCGTCCATCCGTCGCCCCTCCCTCCCTCCCTCCTTTCCTTGCTGTCCTCTAGCTCATCTGGAGCACTCGTCCAGCCATCACCCAAGGAGTATTTCTTATTTGTTGGAACCCAGCACTGAGAGGACAAGAGGTGATCCAGGAAACAAGGGACGGGGAAGGAGGAGCTTCCCCATTCCCAGAACTTTGATGTCCTGTAGATACAGTGGAGATGGTACGAAGGACTTGGAGATACAAGGGTCCCAGAGACATATGACGATGGCCTACCATGACTGGGGCAGACTGATGCCCTCATGAAGTACATGAGTTATAAAATCAAGGTCCACCTCGGTCTGTCTGTTCACATCTGTCAAGTTCCTGCCGGAACAGCCAACTGGCTAGAGCCTCCAGTGAGATTTGCAGACCCAGCCGACCCTCTTCCTCCCCGCCCCCCGTGCTTCCCACCCACCTGCCCCCATCCATGAGCTCAGATGGTTAAACATCCGCCTTCTGTTCAGGTCATGATCCTGGGGTCCTGGGATCGCCCCCGCCGGGGGGCAAGTGCACTGCCCATCTGGGGCCTCTCCCTGGGCTCTCTCCCAGGCCTTCGCCTGTCCTTTCTCAACTCTGACGCAGTCTACCGAATTGTTGGTTCAAAAATCCACAGAGCGACAGTTCTTGCTCTGGCCTGTGTTTTGTGTGCAGGCCCCTTCTTTCCTGCCACAGTTCCTTCTCCCAAGCTAGGGACGCATCAGAGTTCCAATCATTAGGCCATTCCCGCTCCTGCAACACACATCCAAGCCAAGACCGAGAGGCCCAGAAATGGAAAGGCGAAAGGCAACAGGAAAAGGGAGAACAGTATTCCGCTTTTTTAGGCCACTGGTTTCCACCAGCTGCAACCTCACTTTTTATTTTATTTCATCCTATTTTTATTTCATTTCATTTTAAATGTCAGATGTGTTTTGGAAAAAAAAAATGGGGGTATTATGTTTTATTTGAAGTTCCAGCCATCTGAAATTTCCAGCTGAGTTGCTGATTATCCAAGCAGTGGGCTGGTAAAAACGGGTTAATTTCCCGCCTCGGCTTCCTGACGGGTTTGCTCTGGCTCCGGGGCAAATGCCGCCACGTGAGGAGCCTCGGCCAGGAGCCCGCCACTGCGGGGTGGGCTGGCATGTCCTGCAGCCCCTGAGACCCGGGGCTGGCTCCGGGGGGGAGGAGGAAATGCTGGTGAGCTGTCAGGATTGGGGGAATCCCAGCAAAACGCACAGAGAGCCCCTCCAGGTCTGGCACGGCCCTCTGCTGCGCAGCACTCCTCAGGGAGCCAAGGACTGTGCTGATGCCGTATGGTAGGAGTGAGGAGAGTGGGAGGGTAGGGCCCGAGCACCGTTTCCCTTGAGAAAATACAGAAAGCAGAGACAAGGGTCGGCCAAGGGCAGGCTGTACGGAGCAAGTCTTCTAGGGGGCGGCCCAGAACCTGGGGCCTGGCTGAGCTCTGAACAAACGCGGATGTTGCATGGGCAGATGAAGGGTGGCTCCTGGGTGGGCCCCCCTCCTGGGTGCCTACCCCAGTCGCTGTCGCCACTTACTCTTCAAAGCCCTTCTGGGCTCCAAGTCTGTCCATCAGCGTCTGGAACTGGGTCTCCTCATCTTCCTCTGTGTCGCCCACGTGCTCTTGCCCTCTGGACTGATACACCTTCTCTTCCTGGAGCTGGGCCACCTGTTCACCCACCTCTTCCTGATCCGGCTTATTCTGGCTGAAGAAGAAGTAACCTGGGGGGGTACACGGCACAAGGATCTGAATCGGGCAATCCATAAATACTCACCCAGGAAGACCTCATCCTTCTTAGTTGTTGGAAATCACTGGAGGCTCATTTGAGAGAAGAAAAGGGGAGCTCCCCCCGCCCAACCACTATAGCAAACATTTTGGACACCATCTCTTGGGTTTGGGGACTTTGTCACTTCCATGGGATTCTAAGACATGCTAGAGCCTGGGAATGGATGTCAGTGTTATGGCACCTTTGTGGTCCTCGAACCTCTGAAGTCTGGCTTAGAGCTCATGTCTTCCTTGATTTCCTTTCTACACAACCAGAGCTTCCCTTCCATCGACCTCCAGCAGCAGCCTGACTGCTCCATGACATCATCGAGCCATTCCCACCGCCAGGACCACGGGGGTCCACGTTTACAAGTGACTCTGCAACTCTGGGTGCGCCTTCTCCGTACTCACGCTGCCTGTAACACACGGCAATCTGTCTTCTGCTCTCGAGGCGACTGCAAGCTCCTAGAGCTCAGGAGGAGCCTCGGGATCTTCCGGGCAAACTCTACGGCACTTCGTGTAAGGCAGATGTGTGGTGAAACTTGTCTGCTGACCCATCCTGGTCCCTGCTCTGATCGATATCTGATCAGGATCTCATCCGGTGGTGTATCTGGTTTCTCGATCTTGTTCGTGAATCTCTCTTCTTCCTCCTGAGTACCTTGAGAATGACTGCTCTATTCAGACCCTCTAGAAATTCCTCTGATGGTGGGCTCCCTTCAACCTGGAAGACTCAGCCAGACCCAGGTTGAAATGAACCAGGCAGCCATCTCACTGTGTTGTGCACAGGTGTCACGGAAAGGAAAGGAGCTGTAGAGGCTGGAAATCTCATTTTGGCTCCCCCTTTTATGCTAAGCTTGCCCTTCTCAGGTGGGAGGGGATCTGGCCGTGACCATGTAGTGGGCACGGAGAGAACAGTGGTATGAACAGCCGACGTGGACACAGAGAAGAGGCCCAAATAATCCAGAGCCTGGAAACTTCCAGAGGGCAAGGAAGCCTGGGCTATACAGAGCACAGATCTGGTGGTGGATGCGGGAACCTCTCATAGCTTTAGGTAGATGAATACCCTGGGGCCCCAGCACCCATCGGAACTTACTAAATCCAGTGGTGAACTCCTCTGGCGTCAGAAAGCCGTTGCCATCGGCATCCAGGACATCAAACACGCCCTCCAGCTCCTCCAGGCTGAGTGGCAACTCCTCATGGAGCCTCTGAAATCAATCCAGACTGCAGTGGTCAACGTTCAGATCATCAGGGAGGGCCGCCCTGGAACGGCAGAGCTTGCTGCCAGAAGGGTCCAGAGTTGGCCCTGTCCTACGAAGACCCCGTTACCACCCTTCTCTCTCCCTTGAATGTTACGACTATTTATTGGGTGCCTACTGGTGTGCAAGGCAGTTTGCTAGATTTATAAATAAATACATGTTTATCAATATGTTTATAAACAGGTGTATTTGTATTTAATTCTCATGACAATCCTTTAGGTCTTTATTATCTCACCTTATAGATGAAGAGCGAGGTTCAAGTTCCCTGCCCGAAGGTCCCCCAGCCTATAAGTAACAACGCCAGGAGTCAAATCCAGGTCTGACTCCGAAGCTGGCCCTCCTCACAACCATAAAGGATGGAAAAGGTTCAGAACTTGACTCCTGTGGTAGGATAATAGTTGCATGACATAGTGTCAGGTGAAATGAGAGAGTAAACATAAAGAACAAGGCCCAGTGCATGTTCAGTAAAAGGTGGTAGAGAGGCAGAGAAGGTGAGAGAGACAGATCCACTGACCCACCAAGGCCTCTTAGCAAGTGAATGACAGAGGAGTGAGGCTTCACTGTCAGTCTTCCCTACTCTCCCCATGCCGCCCCCTACTGCCCCGCCATGCTAGTTTGTCAGTTTCTCTGGACACACATTTCGATCCTTTAGCTCTGAGGGGACGCTGGATAAGCCCCCTTCTTCTGTGTAAGTGACCCACACCCGTCACTCCAGGCTGTGCCCCTTTCTTCTGCTTCCTACTGGTTCGCCACTAATTCCTGAAAGGATGTTAACTGCCCCTGGCTTAAGGGATCAACCCCCACAAGACCATGTGTGTTCTAAAGGGGAATTGGACAAGACAGTGTGCAAGGAAGTTATAAATCAACACCAAAGCTGAGTCCTGGCCTGACAGGACCACACAGGATGGGAGGGGAGGGAACAGCTGCTGGGACGAGGAGCCAGTGGCTGAGTTCCTGATGCTTCCCTCTGGCCTTCTGCCTGATGTGCCATGGCCCCAGGCCAAGTCTGATTTGCATCGTTGAAGCCAGTGTTCTCTTAGACCCTAATAACCTAAGTCTCCAAACAAGGACTCCCCAAGGGAGTTCATTATGGCCCAGCTGACCCTCCCCCTTCCTCCCTGTTACCTAAGGGACAGCTACACAAAATTGCCCGCATGCAAGTGACCGACAGCTGAAGACAAGGAACACCAGGCTGTAGGAAGGAAGATATATACCCATCTGAACAATGAAAACGAACTGGCAGGTGTGAAAGCCCATAACATAACTTGCAAGAACACTTGGCTTGATCCGATGGCAATCTTCTAGCTCATAAGCCATAAAGTTTAATTTGGCAGGTCGTACATTAAGGGAGACTGCGATGCATTACAAAGTGGGAAGATAGGATGATGCGGAAACCATTTAGGGGAACTGAATTAAATATGAATGAGTTTTTTTAGAAAGGAAGGGAGTGAAAGTGTGTGCAAAGATTTTAGAAGTGCCTCTGCTTAGCATACAGCAGAATTGCGGGCTTATCAACAATCCATAAACCAGCAGTCTCAAAAGCCACAATAAGAGAATATGGGGTGAGGAGTGAGTCAATTTTACAAGGAGGAAGCTTATTAGCTCCATTGGAAACCAAAGGCATCACATGGGAGGGATAGTCAAAACCCGAGCGACTTTGGTCCATTCCTCGGGGCCATCCTCCCTTCCTCCCTGCCATCAGCCTGCGGTCACCGAATCTGATCCATGGTGTGCTAGAGCTAGAAATGGGCTGCAAGGGGGCTGCTGAGGTTGGTGGGACCCTCCCTTTGCCTTTCACCAAAACCACCCCACAGGTGGGAACCCTTCCTCTCGTTAGCTGTCATACCCCACCTTTAGGCTCCATTCCTGAGTCTAGCACAAATCCTTCCATCACCAAATTCCAGGCTCTCTGGTCTACAATTCAGGCTGGTTTCCTTTCTGCTGTCAGTGAAGCTGGGGAAAGTGATATTAGATCCTCCCTGTAGTTCTTACCCTTCCTGTGATTGTTAACCACCATAATCATCTCTTATTTATCTCTGTTCTCAGGAGCTGCGAGCCATGTAAAACCAGCTCATTCTGGTCTTGTCCCCTGGGCACCTGGTGTTGTCTACATTTTCAACTGAGGTAAGCAGAGTGAAGGGGGACAAAATGATTCATTCCATTGATCGGCTAGCCTGCAAGGCTCCAGATTTGCTTAAAGTCACAGTAGAGACCAGCGCTGGGATTAAAGTGTTGATTTCGCATTCAGGGCCTCAGCTAGAGACAAATGGTCCTCTGCCATGTTCTCTCTAGAATTCCCTACTGGGCATTAACCATTCCCTGCCTACCCAGCTACCACCAAAAGTCTCTCTTGCCAGCAGCACCATGCCCCAGGCTTCCAGAGATCCTGTTTCCTTTGTACATCCTGTTTCACTTCCATTCCCATCTGGAAGGGCGGGCGGGGGAAGGAGGAACCAGGGGGAGGAAGTCAGCTCGCCCTCTTTATGCCAACATGCCCCATGCCCACGGAGCTCTGTAAAACCCCACTGCTCCTTGCAGACCTGCCTCCCTCCACTGCCATCAAGCTGGCTCTGAATTCCTGCCTCACTCAGGCTCTGCAGCCCCTGGGGCAGGCCAGGCTGTGTGAGTCCCCCAAACATAAGTTCCTTCTTTCACCGGTCTCAGGTCAGCTTGTATTTTGTATCCTGATAGATGCGACTAGTTGATGAATGTCTGCTCCTTCAGTGGACTGGAAACTCTGAGACAGGGGCCCCGTTCATTTTCACTCACCATCCTGTTCCCGGGGAGCTCAGTGCTGACCCACGTGGAGTATTCAGATACTTGTTGAATGAACGAGTAAACAACTGAATGCTAAGAGTGATGGCAGGAGACCCCGAACTCTTATCTAGGGAACACTGGTCTGGACTCTCATGCTTCTGATTGTGACCAGGAGCACACCTGCTGATTCTCGGCAAGGTCTTGTAGACATTTTCCAGGACCTGGAACAGGAAGCAATCCTGCAGCAGTGCCAATGGCTGGGACTCCCAGAACCTTGGAGAAATGCTGTCTTCTGCTGCTCATCAGCCGGAGCCCCTAACCTTCCTGGCCACCAGGCCAGTAACACGCATCTTGTGGCTGAAAATGAATGGGTGCACAGCCTCCAACATGTCTTTGGGAAACTCATTAAAGAGAAAACCAGGGGCCCCTGGGTAGCTCAGTGGGTTGGGCATCTTCCTTCAGCTCAGGTCGTGATCTCAGTGTCCTGGGATCGAGTCCCGAGTTGGGCTCCCTGCTCGACGGGGAGTCTGCTTCCTCCATCTGCCCCTCCCCCTTGCTTGTGTGTGCTCTTTCTCTCTCAAATAAATAAAATCTTTAAAAGAGAGAGAGAGAAAGAGAGAGAGAGAGAGAGAGAGAACCAGAAGAAACCCAGCTTTACAGCCAGAATTAAAGTCTCCCTCCTAGAGGCTTCCACGACATCCCACTCAGATCTCCATTTCAGCACCAACGTTCTCTTCTTGTACCAAACATCTTCAGGATGCGAATTCGAGGTTCAAGAGATGAAATCTACCTTTAAAGCTTTGTGCTTTCACGTGCTTGGTTCAGGCTCTTCGGTGTAGCCTAGAGTTTCTTAACCTCTGCGCTATCAAGATCTTGGAATGCTTCCTTCTTCGTTGGGGGACCGAGGGAGGCTATTCTGGGCATTATAGGATATGCAGCGGCAGACGCCAGTAACACCTCCCTCCTTAGTCGTTTCAGTCAAAAATGTCTCCAGACGTCACCAAATGTCCTCTAAGAAGCAAAATGGCCCCAGTGGTGTGGACCAGACACAAACAACCACAGCACCAGCTGGGTACGAGCGGATGGCTCCTTCTTCAGCACGAGTGCCTTTTCCTTATCTCCAAGGAAGCACAAGACGACTTGCACTTAAAATCAATGTATGATGGTTTGGCTGTTCTAGAAAACAGTACCGTAGTTCTTCAAAAAGTTAGAAATAGAATTACCCTATGATCCAGCAATTGCACTTCTGGCTACATTCCCAAAGCACCGAAATCAGGGACTCTGAGTAATTCACACCCTTTTTCACAGCAATGCTATTTTCATGCAAGGGCATGAAGCAACCCAAGTGTCCACTGAGGGAGGAAAGGACGAACAACACGCGGTATTCAGACAGGTACAAAGAACTATTAGCCAACCTTACAAAGGAAGGAAATTCTGAGCCCTGCTACAACATGGGTAAGCTTTGAAGACATCATGCCAAGTGAAATAAGCCAGTCATAAAAGGACAGACACTGTGTGACCCCACTTATATGAGGAACTTAGAGTAGTCAAATTCATAGAGGCAGAAAGTAGAACAGTGGTTGCCAGGAGCTGTGGGCAGGAGGCAATGGGAGTTAGTGTTTAATGGGTGCTGAGCTTCCATCTTGGAAGATGCTAAGAGTTCTAGAGATGACAGTGGTGAAGGGTGCATAACGTGAATGTGTTTAATGCCACTGAGCTGCACACTCTAAAGGGTTAAGATGGGAAATTTCATGTGGTGTGTATTTTGCCACAATTTAAAAAAGTCACAGTGTGGAGGACATCGAGGACTGAGATAAGACATGGGGCACTGAGTCCCCACCTCACTCTCCCAACACACATGCATGTACATTTATGGAGGGATTTCCAGGTCCTAGTCTCAGGGCCAAGTGCTCTCTGTGCACACACTCATTTAATTCTCTTGTAACGCTGGGAGGCACTATAAATAATTCACAGATGAGGAACTATGGCCCAGGGGGCTTAAGAGACTCACACAAATTCACATACCACTACGTGAATTTGCAGATTCAGGGTTAAAACCCGGTTCAATTTGCTCTAAAAATCCTAGAAAGTCTTCTTGTTAACCTAAACCAGGAACCATGTAACTTTTTCCATAAAGGACTAGATAATACATATTTTAGGCTGTGCAGGTCCCTTGGTCCTTGTCACAGCTCTTCAGCTCTGCCACTGTAGCACGAAGCTGCCGGGGACGCTTTGCAAATGAAGGAGCAGAGCTGTGTTCCGATAAAACTTTATTTGCACAAATAGGCCCTGTTTGGTTGGTTTGCCAACTCCTAGATGATTCTTAACAGTTTGGCTAGTCTAGGAACTCTAGGCAGTGTTGGGAGGCAGGTACCTGGCATTGGTAGGTCATCATTTCACTCAGAAAAATCAAGGAAACAGGGTTTTTGAGGCTCTAGGTCTCTTCAGAGAGATCTCCTGCCCATGCTGACCCCCTCTCCCTCTCTGCGCTGAAGGAGTCCTTTCATGCCCTCCAACCTGGCTTCTCATGTCTCTCTGTCCCTTGGAGGCAGGACCGACTTCCACTTGGGGCCCTTAGCCTCGTGACTCTGCTTGTCTAGGACTGTATCAGACTTCACCCCACAAAGCAGTCTTCACCCCAATTCTGCCCTGGAGTAATCCCCATGAAACTCATAGAGGTTCTTCGTAGAGGATGGAGGGAGATTTCTCAACCACTGCCTAGTCTGTTCACACAGGCTGGTTCTGCCATCCGCCAACCCAATGGCAGAATGTCTTTACCTGGAGCCTGAGCATAGGGCTTGCACCCCTGCCCTCCGTGCAGCCTGCCTCAGGTCCCTCCAGGTTGCACCAGGGTCCTCAAAGGAAAAAGCTTCTCCTGGACTCTGCTCCTTTCCTTCTATGGCCCCTGCTCTATCCGAGTCGGCTGGCTCCATACTGCTGGGGCTCAGACACTGTGGCAGTCTTGTGGAATGGGCTTGTTCCAACTCTGCTTCTCCACCCGCTTCTTCTAGCCCTTCTACCTGCCAGGTAGCTCGTGGCCTCTCCTTCCTTGAGAGCCAGTCCCTCCTTCAGAGGGCTTTTCCTGGTGGCTGGATATGTGTGTGTGTGTATGTGCGCGCGCGCGTGCGCACCTTCTGAGCTCTTCTCCCAGTTCCCATGAGGCTGGGCTGGGAGCTGAGGGCGAGCAAGGTGGTGGCAGCCAGGTCTGAGGAGCTGGCCACCAACCAAAGTGGGGTGACCTCCTGGCAAAGCAACTTTGTGCAGGAGTGATGGGCAACAGACAGATGCCTGTAGGTTATGCCCAGGAGGACTGGGGGGCACACAGGGTTTCCACAGAGAGCCCAGGATGGCTAGGAGTGGGTTATGATTCTCCCCGTATCTCTTTTCCAGCCCGTCTTCCCCCAGACAGGACAGTAGCAGAACTGCTCTTAATGGCACTTTCTCAGCCTACAGAACTAAACATTACAAATGCTTCCCTGTCCACAGAACATAGAAGCTTCGGGAAAATAGGAGATGGTAGGAATAAATGCCATGGATGCCAGGTAGGAGATCTCTCCCCTCCGAGGAGGAATGCAGCTGAGTCGGTATCTCTGGAACTCAACATTTATTTCAGCTTGATCCTTCCGGGTCAAATACAAAGGATGTCTTACAATTTATACTGTATACCTTAAATTTACCACACCTCTTCCTCCCTTCATTAAAAAGTGGGCTTCAGCGGGCTTAACTGGGAAATATCCAGAGCAAAGTGCTGAGCTGCACCAGGCATGCGGCCCTTGGCAAATGCGAATTCCCTTTTCTTTCCAGAAGGGATAACCAAAAGTTAAGCACGCCATTAAAACCGCCACCACCAGCCGCCACGACCGCAGACCTATGAAGGCGATTACAAGGTTCAGAGACAGGGTAGGTCAGATAAAGTTTTCCTCAAAGCACACTGAGTCTGACTTTCCATGGGGAGTGCGATTTGGGGAATGAGTGCCGGTGACAGACATATACTGGGGGTCAACTACTGAAAACAAGGGTGTTCTAAGCTCACTTGCAGGCTAAGTAGGCCCCATCCTCCAGGTCTTTTCCCTCAGTTTGTGCAGCTGTTGTATGGTGGAAGAGTTCTGGGATCACCCGAAGCCTGAAAACACCATCCTGTGGGACCCGGGAGAGAAAGACCAGCCACCTTTCTGCCAGGTCACTGGCTCAGCTCTTCACAGCTCCCAAGTGTGAGCCCACACGGGGCTGGTGCCCACCAGGGTCTGCAGTCCCCTGCCCATACTCAGTGTATTCTGAAAAGCTAAATTTTAAAAAAGGAAACTTGACCAGGGTGCCCGGGTGGCTCAGTGGGTTAAAGCCTCTGCCTTCAGCTCAGGTCATGATCCCAGGGTTCTGGGATCGAGCCCCACATCGAATCGGGCTCTCTGCTCAGCGGGGAGCCTGCTTCCCCCTCTCTCTCTGTCTGCCTCTCTGCCTACTTGTGATCTCTGTCTGTCAAATAAATAAATAAAATCTTTAAAAAAAAAAAAAAGAAAGGAAACTTGCCCACTGCAAAACTTCCCTTCCAACAGCTTGGCTATGTATCCCTCCCCGCTCCCCAAAATGCTCTTGACCAAGCAAATGATGGAAAGGCTGGGGAAGGGCTGCTCACAGCCTGTTCTGGTTGAGGATGCATTTTATTTACTCATGTCAGTTGAAATCATGACTGCAGCATGAGGGACTTAAGTAAGACCCCAGAGTAAGATTTTACACGAACGGTAGAAAGGCACTAGACCGGGGGTTGGCAAAACTAGGCCCCTGAGCTACACATCAGACCCACCACCTGTTTTTTTTTTTATGGCCAGGGAACTAAGAATGGCTTTTATATTTTTATTACATTTTTTATTCACGTATAATTAACATACCACATTGTCTTAGTTTCAGGAGTACAATATCATGTTAAACAGTTGAAAAAGACAAAAGCAGAATATTTGGTGACATGTGAAAATCATATGAAATTCAGATTGGAAGGATCCATAAATAAAGTTTTATTGGAACAGAGCTGAGCTCATCTGTTTACATGCTGCTTATGGCAGCTTGAGGGCAACATGGCATTGACCGGTCATGGTGGTGCTCACAGCCCACAGGATCTTGAATCCTTACTCCCTAGCCCGTGCCAGAGAGTTTGCTGAGCCCTCCGCCAGGCAATGGTGTGCACTGGCAGTATCTCTCTTGGGACCTGCTAACAAGGGGTTGAGTTCAGTTGGGCGTGAGGGCGAGGGGCAGATAAGAGGAGCTCCAGAAGGGCCTTCCTCTCCTGCCGTTGCACTTGTCACTGGGCCTGCTCTGAACGCACACACAGCACCCTGGCATAGCTCCGGGCTCTGTTGTGAAGCCACAGGCTGGTGCCTTTCCACTTTGTCTCTGAAGGTTCTCCACCATGTCTTACTCAATTTGCTTATGATGCTGTTGCCATTTCCCACAGTACTGGGAGTTACTGAGTCAGAGTGGGGGAAAAATGTCTGCATCTGACGGCGAACAAAGGCCAGAAAGAGAGTGAACCCCAGAGATCTGGCTCCCAGCAGAGTTTGGTCTAATGCTTCCTTCCAGGGAAGAGTAGACAGCCTCTTTTTCTGTCCCTTAACCCAAGACCCATGCCATTTGGCTTTCCAGGTGGGCAGGCCTCTTACCTGCATGTCCCTCCTGGCGATGAAGCCCTTGCCTTCTGTGTCGCAGGTCTGAAAGAATTCCCATGCCTTGCTCTGCAGTGCCAGCTCAAGGGGACCCAGGCAGGTCCCACTCTCCTTTGCACCCTGGCCAGGTCTCTGGGGTCTAGAGACCACTCTCCTGTCAGGGGTAGCCATCCTGGTTTGTCAGTTTCTTCAAGTCTTTGCAGAACCTGAATACAGAAGATGAGAGAGACAGTGGGTGTGGTGTCGATGGAGTGAGGATGCCCGCCTCTCTTAGCAGCCACCTCCTCATTAGCAGAAGCTCAGGACAAAGGGGAATGTGCTGTGATCACTAAGAGATCAGCCAGCCCATCAGAAAAGAAGAGGGGGGAAAAAGCAAACAGACATTTCCAGATTGAAAGGAGGTGGGTGAATAGAGGAAGCCTGAAAACAATTTCTCCCCATTTAAACTGACAGCGACGAAACAGATCCTGCTAGACGAACTACCATTTACTGAATGTTCACTCGGAGGCAGGCGCCAGGCCTCGGTCTCCTATACACATTTTCTCACTTTCTTCTCACATCCTTCTGAAATAGATACATCATCATCACGTTATTGATGCTCAGACATTGGAGTGACTTGACCAAGGCCAAGCAGCAGGTAATGCAACAAAAGGAGCTTTAGATCCAAGCTCATTGAACGTGTATTTGCTCTTAATCCGACATTGTCCTGACGCTTCAGCAATCCCAAGGGTGGACAACCCTCCTCACTCAGATGCAGCATCTTCTAGGTCATTCACAATCAACAAGCTCTTGGTGAGCCCCTAGCTCATGCTGCAGACCTCCTCGGGGTCCATGAGCCTGCAGATGAGAGCTGATGGATGGAAGTGTGCCAGGTCTGCAAGGAACTTCCTGTTCTCCTGGACATGCCAGGTGTAGTTGGGGGACACCCAGGGCTGTCTCCAGCCAACACAGAATCACAAATCCTATGCACTGATCTGATTGTGAAAGCCCCTCCAGGAGTCTTTTCAAGAGTTGCATTGTGATGTGATGCTATGAAAGAAGGTTTGCAGAAACCTGCCTCTGGTCTAGACTCGGCTGCTTAGGTGACCTTGAACAAGTCAGTACCTGTCTGGTCTCCATTTCCTCATCTGTGTAATGACAAGACTGGACCTATTTGTATTTAAGGTCCCTTCTACCTCTGTCTGTAAGTTTATGAAATTTCAACCGAAGAAATTGTTCTTAATACAAAAATTGGGTTAATATGATGAAAGGCAATATCAAAATCCTTGGAGTTTTCTATTCCAAGGCTTTCTGGAAGTAGGCTAGGTGCACATTTTCAGTATTTGATAGTATTTGAATGTTAAAATACAGATACACACTATAATGCACTTAGGGGAAATGCAGAAAATGAAGTTCTAAATTGTGTCTCTTGTGCCATGATCAGAAAAAAGGTGGATAAGTCACTGTATCAGCAGGGGAATTTGTCTGATTATCCGAGCCCAGGGGTCTGGCTCAGTTACACCATAAATCCAAAATAGTCTATGATTTCAGTTAACATTTTTCACCTGCCAGATGTGTCAAGAGCTGTGCGCCCAGAACTAGAAGATGACTCCTGGTCTTAGGAATGCACTATGTGAAGCAGAACCCAGACAAGGTACAGCAGACTTCACCTTCTCGCTCCATCTGGGCAGGATGATGGGCTCACATTGGACTCCTCTAACCAGCCGCCCCCGCCCCCCACCTCGGGAACTGAGTGTTTCTCTTCATCCCTACATAGTGTGAACTGCCCATTACTTAATCATAGGCAGATTTAACATTCATATTCTCTTTTCCCCAGAGGGAACTAACTGCCTTAGTTATCAGTCCCAAGAGAGTGGGGTTGTTTCTGTTCAGCTTATGTGTATTGCCCAGAACATCTACATGCAACTCTGAGCTTAGGAAGGGCTTTGGGATAATAACACTGGTAACATCTGAGCTTCTATAAATGCACAGCATGAGCAGAGCTGTATATGTCTTCCTGCTACCTACCCAGGTCTATCTCAAGGTCTTTGCCATCCAGTAGTCCCTACCCCATTGCCACCTGCTGTTCTCAGAAGACTGGACTAATAGCACCTCTTACTCCTTGAGGGTTTTCTCTTGCCAGCCCCTTAACATACTTCATCCTGATAGAACCATATATCCCTCTGTAAGGTAAGTATGATTAAAATTCTCATCATACAGATGAAGAAATTGAGTATGGGAAAGGTTAAACAACTTGGATCAAGGTCTAGTATAGAGACCTTATGTACTATACCACATTGCCTTCCTATCATAGGCCCCAGCTGTGGCCTTACTCTTAATGGTCTGTCACCAACAGATAACAACCTAAATCACCTCCCAGGGACATATTCATCATTTTAACATTTATCACTCATTCCTTCACTCATCCATTCATTTTTTCACTAATTCATTCTCATCTATCGATTACCCTATAGCAGCTCTGAGCCAACACTGAAAAATGGAAACACAAAGAAGACATGGTTCCCGCTGTTAATGAATGAGCTTCCAATGGTGGGATTTCAGTCACAGTAACTGGCGGTAAAGGAGGATATTTTGGGTTAGGTCTGATCTCCCTCAAAATAAGACTACATAGCAATATGAGCTTAAGTAAGCTCCTGAGCCATTCTGGGCCTGACAATTAATAGGGGTGATCAGTCAGTTCTACGTCTGACTGTCTCTGGCTCTCTGCCTTCCCTGACCCATTCACAGATGATGCGTGGCATGAGAAAGCCAATCTAAGAGTTCCAAAGCACCAGCTGTAAGCAATGCCTAGATGGGCACCAAGTCTTATTTGATGTTAACCCCAGTTCCTAGCCCAGAATAAGGTAAATAGTAGATCCTCATTGATTGTCTATTGAATAAAGGAAGACCAATTTTTGGCTGAGGTCTTTGCAGGGAAGCCCCAAAACATTTCTATTTCGATCAGAGAGCTCTATAGCTGGGATTTTTATCTCATAAAGAATAAGTTCAGACTTCCATTTCCAGAAAAGGTAGAGTAACAGGGACTGAATTTACTTTTCCAACTGAAATAATAAAAAATCCAAACAAAATAGATTTTTAAAAAATGCTTTTGAAGACACTGGAAATCAGGCAATGAGGGACAATGAGCCTTCGGCAGGGTCAGGACTAGGTTGAGCTAATGACTCTCGGTATCAGCCCTGTACTTGCACAACTCTGCGAGTGTCTTCTTAAGGTTAAGACACCTAAGATTTAAAGAGAAATCCATTATGAAAACTGTGCATCAGAGAGCAATTATCTTCTTAAGTTTTGTACCCTAGGGCCCTTACTCATCTCACCCTAGCCCAAAGCCTGTGCTGTGACGGATGGGAAACAAACAAAAGCCACACTATTATTGCCTAGAGAGTTTTCAGGCTAGGACACAGGAAGGGGAAATCCAGGCAGAGTCTGGCAGACTCTCCAAGTTGAGGTAACCCAACTATATGCTGCCTACAAGAAGTATAGTTTAAACATTAGGACACAAATAAGTTAAAAGCAAAAGGCTAGAAAAATATATACCACGTTAATACTAGCCAAGAGAAAGTTGCATATTAATATCAG
The DNA here is from genome assembly GCA_004024625.1 of Mellivora capensis. NCBI lineage: Eukaryota > Metazoa > Chordata > Mammalia > Carnivora > Mustelidae > Mellivora > Mellivora capensis. The sequence continues at coordinate 5,631 of PISX010013501.1, read as the reverse complement.
GCACAGTCTATTTTAGAACAAAGAATATTAATGAAATTAAAAAAATAATTCACAATGATAAAGAAGTCAATTCATCAATAAGATAATAATAATGCTAAATACTTATCACATAAAAGCAGGGCTTTAAAATGCATGAAGCAAAAACGGATAGAACTGCAAGGAGAAATAGACAAATCCACAGTCCTACTCAAAGACTTTAATATCTCTCTATCAATAACTAATAAAACAAGTAGATTGAAATCAGTAAAGATACAGAAGTAAACAACACTGTCAACCATCTTGACCTAATTGACATCTGTAGAATACTCTATCCAACAAAAACTAAATACATTTTCTTTTCAAGTGCACACACAGTATTTACCAAGATGGTCCATATTCTGATCCATAACATGGTTTCAATAAATTTTAAAGGAGTCAAGTCATATAAGTTATGTACTTTAACCACAGGGAACTGCATTAGAACCAATAACAGAAAGACCTCTGGAATATCCCCAAGTATGTGAAAACTACATAACATACTCCTAAGTAACTCATGGGTCAAAGAAGAAACAGAAAAGGAAATGAAAACGTATTTTGAACTAAGAGAAAATAAAAGCACAATATATCAAATTTGATAGGATATTGCTAACATAGTACCCAGGGGGAAAAAATTATCTAGACACACATATTAGAAGAGAAGAAAGATCTCAAATCAATGACCTCAGCTTCTACCCTAAGAAACTAGAAAGAGAAGAGCAAATTATACCCAAAGTAAAGAGAAAAAAATACTAAGAGTCTAAGCAGAAATCAATGAAATAGAAAACAGAAAAACAATAGAGAAAATTAACAAAAACAGAAGCTGGCTTTTAAAGATCAATAGAGAAGACACGAATTGTAATAGTAGAAATTTGAGAGATGACACAATGCAAATTCTATAGACATTAAAAGGCAAAGAGAATGTATGAACAACCTTATGGCAGAAAATTTGACAATTTAGATGAGATGGACAAATTCCTTGAAAATCACTAAATATCAAAGCTGAGTCAAGAGGAAATAGGTAGGGGTACCTGGGTGGCTCAGTGGGTTAAGCCTCTGCATTCAGCTCAGTTCATGCTCCAAGCCCTGCATTGGGCTCTCTGCTCAGCAGGAAGCCTGCTTCTCCCTCTCTCATCCCCCCTGCTTGTGTTCCCTCTCTCGCTGTGTCTCTCTCTGTCAAATAAATAAATCTTTTTTTTTAAGATGAAAAAGATAAAATGCGTAACACAACTAAAGAAATTGACCAGACAGTGACAACCCTTCCTACAAGAAAACTCATGGCCCAGATGGCTGTATTGATGAGCACTACAAATATTTAAGGAAAAATTTATACCGGTTCTATGCAAACTCTCCAGAAACCAGAAAAATATGACATACTTCCTAACATACTCTATGAGGCGAGGATTACCTGCTACCAAACCTGGACAAAGACATTACAAGAAATGAAAAAGACAGGCCAGTATCTCTCATGAACACAGATGCAAAAATTCTTTAGGAAATTTCAGCAGATTGAATCTAACACTCATATATAAACAGAATAAATACATCCTGACCAAGTGGAGCTCTAGCCCAGGAATGCAAAAATGGTTTAACATTTGAAAATCAACAATGTAATTCATCATCTTAACAAATTAAAAGAGATAACCCTTATGATCATTTCAGTAGATTCAGAAAAAGCATTTGATAAAACCCTACATCCACTCCTGATGGGAATGCTCAGAAACCAGGAATAGGAAGGAGTTTGCCCAACTTGAAAAAGGACATCTACAAAAAACAACAGCTGATACCATACTTAATGGTAATAAGCCAGATGCTTTCCCCCTATGATCAAGAAAAAGACAAGAATGTCTACTCTTAACGCTTCTATCTAACACTATATTGGAGATTCTAGCCAGTCTATTGAGGCAAGAAGAGAAATAGAAAATGACCAGATTGGGCATGGAAAAAGTAAAATTATCTTAATTCTCAGGTGACATGATTGTCTATGTAGAAATTCTGCTGAAATTCACAAAAAGTTACTAGAACTAATAAGTAAGTTTGACAAGGTTAAGAGTTACAAGCTTTCTCTACAAAAATTGATTGATTGATTTCTGTACAGCAGAAACAAAAACTTAAAACTGAAATAAAAATACCATTTACAATATCAAAAAAATACAAAATACTTAGGGATATAGCTGACAAAAATGTATGATACCTGTATACAGAAAGCTTCAAAATATTGATGAGAGAAATTAAAGAAGAGCAAAACAAGTGGGTGGATATTCATGTTCATAGTTTGGAAGACTCAGTACTATTAAGATGTCATTTCTCCCTAAATTCATCTCTAGATTTATCTCAATCTCAATCAAAATCCCAGCAGGCTTTTTATAGAAATTGACAAGCCAATCTAAGATTCATATTGAAAAGCAAGGGGCCCAGAATAGCCAAAACAATTTTGAAAAAAGAAGAACAATATTGGAAAACTAACACTATCTGATTTCAAAACTTATTATAAATCTATAGTAATAAAGGCACTGACTATGTTACTGGCACAAAGATAAGAAAAAAAGATAAATGTAACAAAATAGAGAAGGGAGAATCCAGAAATAGACCTATATATATATGTAACTGATTTTTGACAAGAATGTAAAGGCAATACAGTGGAGAAAGGATAATCTTTCCAGCAAATGGGACTGGAATAATTGGATACCCATTTGCAAAAAAAGAATGTCAATGTGTACCTTATACCACATACAAAAGTTGGCTTGGAATGGATCACAGACCTAAATGTAATGGCTAAAAATATAAAAATACAAGGGAGGAAACAGCCTTATGACCTTGGCTTAGGCAAAGATTACTTAGGTACAACAGCAATAGCATAATGTTTCAAAAAATTGATAAATTGGACTTCGTGAAAATTTAAAACTTCTGCTGTTCCAAAGATACCATTTAAGTATAGATAGGGAAAAAATATTTGCAAAGCATGTATCTGACAGAGGACTTTGATCCAGAATACATGAAGAACACTTAGAACTCATCAATGAGAAAACAAAGAACTCAACTTATAAATGGGCAAAATACGTGAACAGTCGCTTCATCAAATAAGATGTACGGATATCAGATAGCTACATGAAAATGTTCAACATCATTAGTCAGAAGGGAAATGCAGTCTAAAGCCATAATGAGACACTACTACACACCTATCAGAAGGGCTAAAATGAGGGGTGCACGGTTGGCTCAGTCAGTTAAGCATCCAACTGGATCTCAGCTCAGGTCTTGATCTCAGGGTCATGAGATCAAGCCCTGCGTTGAAAAGAATGGCTTTAAAAATGGCTAACATGAAAAGATTCATATGCCAAGTCTTAGCAAAGACGTGGAGCTCTTGGATGGACCATTCACACACTGTCGGTGGGAATGGGAAATGGTACAGTCCCTTTGGAAAACATCTGGAGGTTTCTTTAAAAAGTCAAACAAACTTCTACCCTGTCATTCCACTCCTAAACAGTTACCCAAGAAAATATCCTGCCATGCCACTCCTAAATATTTACCCAAGAGAATAAAAAATTCTGTCCCCACAAAGATTTGTACATGAACGTTCACAGAAGCTTTATTTGTAGTCACCAAAAACAACACAAATACTCATCAACGGGTGGATGGGATGGGCAAGCAAACAGTCACATACACACATGATGGAACGCTACTCTGCATTAAAAGGAATAAACTATTGATCCAAGCAACAAAATGGGTAAGTCTTGAAATTGATTATTTCAACTGTGAGCAAAAAAAAAAAAAAAAGTGATATTTGAGCAAAAAAAGCCAGACAGAAAGAGTATGTAGTATTTGATTCTATTTATATAAAATTATAAAAATGAAGACTAACTTATAGTGACAGAAAAAAGATAAGGGAGGGTGAAGAAGGGTGAAGAGAGATTACAAATGGGCAAGAGGGGAGTTTTGGGGGGTGTGGATATGTCTACAGTCTTAAGTGTAATCATTTCATGGAAATATATATGTATATGCATATATGTATGTGTGTACATTTGTACCTACGTGTATGTATGTCCATATACAGGTATATGCACACACATACATATCCATCCATACATACATATGTACATACAAATATATATCAGAACTTACCAAATTGTATACTTTTTTTTTTTAAGAAAGAGAGAGCATGAGCAGAGCATGGCAGAGCAGGAGAAACAGAGAATCCCAAGCAGGCTCCACGCGCTGACCGTGGACCTGGACACGGAGCCCAACTCAGAGCCGACGTGAGGCTCAATCCCACAACCCTGACATCCCGACCTGGGCCAAAACCCAGAGTCAGATGTTCTACCCACTAAGCCACCTAGGTGTCCCTCAAATAGGACACTTTAAATATGTAGTTTTTTGTACGTCCATAGCTGAATAGATCTATTTAAAAAGAGAGAGAGATGATAGGGACAGGTCAGTACCTTGTCCTATCCCTGGACTTGCAGGTCTAACCCCGCCTACTGTATTTATCCCCAGGAGCCTGATTCTTCCTGTATGGAGCTCAGTGGACTCTGCAAGTAAGAGGACGGGGGAGGCCATTCATTCAGCCCCCTTTCTTTTACCCCTCTTCCCCTGGCTTGGCCTGTGATCTCTGCACAGCATCTGTGGGTTTTCCAAGGGAAACAGAAGACAAAATAACAGTAGGGCTTCTGCTTTTGTTTCAAAAATAAAATGGCAGCCGTGTGACTGGTTTGGCTGTTTCACACTTGGGTGAAGCCCAGCGTTGCTCTGGGCTCAAGGCTGCACCCAGCTTTCTGCCTCAAACATTTTATAGACCAATGGACAGTATGGCCATACAGGGGAAACCGGTGGGGTAGATCCCAAAGGGAAAGGGAAAATGCCATCGCCATCACAAGGGGAGCAGTTCAATCTGAACTTGCGGACCACTCTTCTCCCTCCAGAGTAGTTCCATAAGAGCCTTTATACACAGATGGAAATAATCCAGCCCTCAAACATTTCCAGGAACATTTCCCAGATTTCCGAAGTCATTCTAGCTGCTTAGTAACTGCTACAGTCGGAAAGGTCATAGATCAAACTTAAATCCCTCCAAGAGCTTCTGAGCTAATTTCCCCCTTACTCAGGACTCGGTGGAGATGGAGAGCAGCTGGTACCCCCCCACCCAGGGCACGCCCACTGAGCCCTTGAAAGCATCTACTAAATCACCCTGATCCCCCCTGAATCTCTCCTGCAGCAGGCAGTTGGGAAATCGAAAGCACAAAAGGCATCTTGGGGATCTGTTGGAATCTCTGTAATCATCCTGGCTTCAGTGGAAGCGTTCTCCACACACCCGGGGACTCAGCCATTCACTCTGACCGGGCAGAGTCAAAAGAAGTTGGGGTACAGAGGGCCCTTCTTTTCACCACATCTGTATCTTTGGGGTAAATACCCAGTAGCGCAATTGCAGGGTCATAGGGAAGCTCTATTTTCAACTTCTTGAGGAATCTCCACACTGTTCTCCAGAGTGGCTGCACCAACTTGCATTCCCACCAACAGTGTAAGAGGGTTCCCATTTCTCCACATCCTCTCCAACACACGTTGTTTCCTCTCGTGCTAATTTTGGCCATTCTAACTGGTGTGAGGTGGTATCTCAATGTGGTTTTA
>PISX010013500.1:45729-56560 GCA_004024625.1 Mellivora capensis | reverse complement strand
CGTGCTTTGCTTTCTCCTCCTCTGGAATTCCGCTGCTCTCCTTGGTAAGTGAACTTGGTCTTGGCTGGATTTCTTGTTGATCTTCTGGGGGAGGGGCCTGTTGTAGTGATTCTCAAGTGTCTTTGCCTGAGGCAGAGCTGCACCGCCCTTACCAGGGGCCGGGCTAAGTAATCCGCTCGGTTTCGCTTTCGGGAGCTTTTGTTCCCTGAGCGCTTTCCGTAGAGTCCGGAGGACGGGAATGAAAATGGCGGCCTCCCAGTCTCCGGCCTGGGAGAGCTGAGATCCGGGGCTCCACTCCTCAGAGAAAAGTCCCGGCTACTCCCGTCTCCCTCGCCTCTGGCCGTGCTCCGAGCTCACCCAGCCTGCGACAGGTTCAAGGTAACCCCTGAGCTGAGAGCTCACTCCTCGGCTCTGTCTCTGTAGCCGGCTTCCCCGCTCTAATACCTGTGAGGTCTGCAACACTCAGACACCCCCAGTCCTTCTGTGACCCTGCGGGACTTGGGGCCACACTGACCCTGCGTGGGCTTCACCCCAGTTTAGCCTTTAGAGCGATGTCCCTCGGTGAAGCAGACTTTTAAAAGTCCTGATTTTGTGCTCCGTTGCTCCGCCGCTTGCTGGGATCTGGCCCCTCCCCCTCCAGTCTGTCTTCCCATTACTTTGGATTCACTTCTCCGCGGGTCCTACCTTTCAGAAAGTGGTCGATTTTCTGTTTCTAGAATTGCTGTTCTTCTTCTCTTCGATCTCCCGTTGGATTTGTAGGTGTTTGCAATGGTTTGATAAGCTATCTAGCTGATCTCCTGCTACCTGATGTCGTCTCAGCCTGCTACTTCTCTGCCATCTTGACTCCTCCCCTACCAACTAGCTTTTTAAAAAAAAGAAAAGGAGTGATCTTCCAGTAATGGTATGAAAGCCAAGGAAAACCACCTTACAGCTCCCGTATAGGTGTATTTATGGCCATAATTTAAAGGGAAGTATAGAGTACTCTACCCCTGCCAGGCTCATCTTTTCTAGAAAGAGGAAACAACCAGCCAGTTAGAAGTGGCCTTTCCAGAAACACGTTTAGAAGCTGTCTAATGGGGCACTGTCCCCAGAACTGATTGACCCTGGAGAATGGTTTCCCAGATTAATGACCCCATCAGGAGATGGGGCTCCATATCATTACCAAGTGTTTGTTTTCTTCTATTTTAGGTTTTGAGACTGGAAGAATTTATCCAACAGAATAAGGTATGTCCCGGAAAAGGCAAAGAAAGGCCCCAGGAACTGGATTGCCAACAGCGCAGCATTTTAGAGACCCAGGTAACCTCTGTTTTTTTCCTGCTTTAATTAAGGATATATTCCTTCTCTCAGCACTTCATCATCCCTAGTGACACATGCTGGTGTTAATGGGTTCTTTTATCTCCCCCCTCAGAGCTGCCAAAATGTTTGAGAAAAAAAAAAATCACCACAAAATCCATTTGCAAAAGCCATAAAGAAAATAGAGTTCTGAGTAATTATCCACGTGGTTTGAAAAAGAACAAGGCTTGTCAGATGAAACCTTCCTACCCTCTCTGAGAGCATCTTGCCTGGCAGATAAAGGGGTACTTGCCCAGAGGCAGCCTTGGGCTCTGCCCAGCAGGAAGCATAATAATAATGCCCCTGGCCGCCTCCCTCCGCATGGAGATACCAGTTACTCTTACGCTAGGCCTCCCGTGAGGCTCTTTTACAGACCCTACTCCAGGGTGGAAGCTGGTTCTGGTGAGTCCTCTGTCTGCTCATGATAAGCCGTTTCATTTTCCTAGGGCCGTCATAATGAATCACAACACACTTGGTGGCTTAAACCACAGAAATGTGTGGTCTCACAGTTTTGGAGTCTAGATGTCCCCAATCTAGGTGTCTGCAGGGTTGGTTCCTTCTGGAAGCCTTGAGGGAGGCTCTCCTGCGTGCCTTTCTCCCAGCTTCTGATGGCTGCTGGCAATCCGTGGCATTCTGTGGCTTGCGGATGCATCACTTTGGCTCTGGCTCTGTCCTCACAGGGCCGTCTTCCCTGCGTGTCTGTGCCTCTAGGTCTTCACAGGGCATTTGTCTACGGACACTCGGATCCTTGGTTAGGGTCCACCCTAATCCAGTAGGACCTTATCGTAACTAATTACATTCACAAAAGCTTCTGTACAAATAGGATCACATGAATAGGTACTGGGGACCAGGACTTCAGTATATCTTCCCAGGGCCACAGTTTAATGCAGCAGAACATATGCTCTCATTGAATATTTGCTGCATGATGTCAAACACATAAATAATTCTCATGAAGTCAGCGTTTGAGGGTCCTGGCTTCATTGACCCTCTTGGTTCAGCTTCCCTATTAACCTCTGCAGCTGCAGCCGGCAAAAGCCCACCACCATAACATTTTATTTTGTTGTTGTCCCAGATTTTCAGTCCACTTCATACTCCAGGTGGGAAAACACATGTGAGTCTGAATCTCATTGCTTCATCCTCCCCCATCTCTTATTTACCATGTCCATGTGCCTGAGTGTTGACAGGAACTGCAGTTTCTCTCCTTCGACCCCAGACTTCCAGAACTTGAGCCCTGGCCCTGCCAGCAGTTCCCAAGGCCCAGACCACTGGGCTGGCCCCTATTTAACCACATATTCACCGGGGTAAAAATGAGCCAGAAATCTGGGAGATAAGGATGTGAATGACAATTAAAGTTTGTACGGGACCCGTCAGCTCTCGAGCACAGTCCCCATCTATAACTTCTTTGGAGTCTTCCAACAACGCTGTAATGCCCTCATTTTACAGAGGAAAAAACTGAGGCACAGAGTAGTTGGGTGACTTGCCCATGGTCATAGGCACGTAAGCACCCAGGGCAGGACAGAGCCACTGGGTCTGTCGCTCTGAGCCCCACTCCCCTTGTGAGAGTATCAACACATGCCCAGGATGCCTCCCAGGTAAAACAGACCTCAACTTTGTCTTGGGGTTGAGCAGGGCAGCCAGGATGCCCTGTGTTTCCGTCTCTGGCACCCAGACTGGGGGAGAATCCTAGAGCACCCTCTTTGCCCCACATAAACCTGCAGGGGAAGGCTAATGGAGCATGCGCACCTACCTCAGTGGGGCTGATCCTTCCTGCTCTGGGGCCACGCATCCTGTCTGATGGCGTCTGCCTGGGAAGTATGCAGATATTTCCATCCTCCCTCAGTTTCTCAAGAACCAGCCTCATGAGCTAGCATTCCGCTGGAAGAGCACCTGGCCTTGGGGACAGCTTAACTTTCCACCAGCACCCTGTGCCATTTCCCAGAACGATTCTTTCTCAAATGTTGAATTATTTCTCAGCTCCTCACAGTGACTGTGGCAGGGAGGTGGGACAGAGTTGGCTGGGCTCCTGAGTGATGAGATTCCAGTGAAAATAAGATTGATAAGCTCAGGAAGAAGGAGCATCAACTGGATTTTTGGGGGAGAATACACACACCTGAATGTCCCAGGGCAGGTGAATAAAGGTCAGAGCTGTTATGATAGCTCAGGGTTTCTCTGCCTTATCCCCAGCCACTGCCCACCAAATGCCAGTAGCATCTCCCCAGTAAAATGTCCCAGTCAAAAATATCTCCAGATGCTGTCCTGTGTCTCGTGAAGACAAAATTGCCCCCAGCTGAGAACCACTGATGTAATTAAAAATCCTGAGGAAGTTCAAATACACATGCATGGTTTTTTTTTAAAGATTTTATTTATTTATTTGTCAGAGAGAGCGAGCACAGGCAGACAGAGTGGCAGGCAGAGAGAGAGAGAGAGAGAAGCAGGCTCCCTGCCGAGCAAGGAGCCCGATGTGGGACTCGATCCCAGGACACTGGGATCATGACCTGAGCCGAAGGCAGCCGCTTAACCAACTGAGCCACCCAGGCGTCCCACACATGCATGTTAATAACCCTAGGTTGGTTCACCGTGAAACTTGGCTCTCCTCCTGCCCTGCTTGGTCTAGAACACTGTCCCTCATGAGCCCGGTTTCTAGAGAGCAGTACACACCCCTCCTGTGTGTGAATTGCACATAGAACCTCAGGGAACATCAGTTCCATTTGATTCAACTCTATATGCACATTATTTATTCATTCCACAGTCATTTGTGGAATACCTAGGATGGGTCGGCCTCTGAGCTAGACCCTGGAGGAGAGAAGAGGGAAACTGGGGGGGAGATGAACCATGAGAGACTATGGACTCTGAAAAACAATCTGAGGGTTTTGAAGGGGCGGTGGGGGAGGTTGGGGGAGCCAGGTGGTGGGTATTATGGAGGGAATGCATTGCATGGAGCACTGGGTGTGTTATAAAACTATGAGTTCTGTTACGCTAAAAAGAAATGAAATTAATAAAAAAAAGAATTATTATTAAAAAACCAAGTGGACACTTATAATAGAATTAAACATCTGGTGCTGTATTTTCTATTAGGCAACTCCTTTGTGCTTTGCAGGTAGGACTTACTCTCTTAAATTGTTTTCTTTACAAATAATTAATCCATATATGTGGCAGAGGATTTAGAAGGTATATAAAGGCATACAGTGAGAAGCTTCCCTCCGCTCCCTAGTTCCTTGTCTGGTTTTGTTGTGTTTTATCTCTTCTTGTGTATCTGCTCAGAGCTATATACCATGCATATGCAAGCATAATTATGAATTTATTATTTTTTTCTACAAATGGTAGCATACTGGCCCGGGCTCTACTTTTTTTACCTCATTAAATTTTCATAGCTTGGAGATTGCAACACATCAGTACACTTCCATATTACCCTCCTTTCTTTGAAAGAACAACTGCCCAGTTTTCCCTATACAGAAAACCGTAACATATTTACTCTTTCCCTTATGATAGATATTTATGTTGGTGTTCTCCATTACAGATAATGCTTCAATGGATAGCTCTATAGAGGGATATAGTGTAGTATCATGGTTAGGCAAGCTCCCCCTAAAACAGATCCCTGTGCTCTTACTGGCTGGACAATCTAGGACAAATGACTTAAAGTCCTTTTTCTTGAGCCTCCTCATCTGTAAATTGGGGCAATGATATCACTTACCTCAGGAGGCTTTTGTGAGGATGAAATGAATTAATATATGTACAGTGTTGGAAAGTACCCAGCATGTGCAAATGCTTGGTGGATGCTAACTTGTGATCATATAATTTTCTGGGTCCAGTGGCATGTGCGTCTCTAACTTTGATAGTTGTGCCACATTGCCTGCCACTGATGATGTCTCAGTGCACACTCCCAACAGCAGCACATTTGACCATCTGTTTCCCCACATCCTGGCCAACACAGTGCATTATAAAACTTTTGGAACGTGACCCATCAGAGAAAATTTGGAATTTAGTTCAAATATTTTGGGCAAGCTGACTATATGTCAGCCAAGCGAGTCGAAGCTTGACTTGGGCCCTAGAGATACAAAGTCCTGGAGAATTTCTTAGGCTGGTGGAGAGGCTGTGTGAGTGGCCCCCTGCAGCACAGTCACAGAAGGCCCTCCACATGGATGGACCCACAAGGGGCCATAAAATTTAAGTTTGTTCAAGACTCTGGAATTTCGGTTTAGGCCGTTGGCTTTTCTGCCAGAGCCCTACAGTGAGTCAAGAGAGATATAAATAATAATGTCAGCTGAGACTGGAGCTGTTTTCCCTCCACTCCCAGAACATACTGAGAGAGGGGTGCCAAGCCTGGCTGTGGCTCTGTCCCCAGCACAGTTAGCTGGGACTTTGTCAACCCTTTTGTCTTGTCGAACCTCATGTCAAGTCTCTTTGATTCTCTTAGTTTTTTTATAGTTTTTTTTTTTCATTGGTTTTCAGAAAGCCATGTCAGTCTTAGTACTTCTGAAGGGAAATTTTTTTTCTGGAAGACTCCTCTGGCTAGGTCCTCAGCCTAGGTCACAGTGAACTAGGGCAGAAAAGGGGTGAAGTTTCCACAGAGTCTCATGCCTCTACCGATCTCGAAGAAAAAGGAGAGTCATTGATGATCACTATTATTCAAGTCTTTTTTTGCTTCAGCAAATATTTATGTGTGGCGTCTACAGGGCATGGGAGCTGGATTCTGGGTCAATAAGGCCCAGTCTTGGTCCTTGGAGAGTTCCATTTCTAGCAGGGGAAATAACTATTTACTTAAATAGTCACATGGTATGATAAATACTGTAATAATGGCAGGAAGATTCTTTGCAGCCAAGATGAGAGAGGCAGGTGTTTGCCCAGGAAAGTCCAGGAAGATTCCGCAGAGCAGTGATGTTTGTTGCCATCTGCCTGGACACTGAAAGTTGAAGATGTCTTCCCCAGGGAGGGACTGGACAGGAAGAAGGAGCACAGTGAAAGGTCTCAAGGCGAAATCCCCAAGGCCTGGAGGAAGGAAGACGAGGGGCACGCTGAAGCTCTCCCAGGCCTGGTACGTGTCCCAGCTCACAGGGGGCCCCATGCAGTCTGCTGGGCAGCTGACACCGTGTGGCACACCCAGTGGATCACAGGAATCCAAGGGTGTCAGCTGCCTTGGGAGTGGGCAGACAGACCACCACTCGGCCCTCGAACCACTGCAGTGAACCCTCTGTGCAGTGTGAGTAAGGGGGCCTGGTTCGATCTGACTTGGAGCAAGACAGGCTGCCCCGAAGACTGACTCTCTGGAGAGATTCTTGGCTGAGAATTGGGCTGAGATTTGCTGAACCTGGGAAGACAGCATAGGATGGGCAACAGCTCCAGTCTGAGCTTTCCCCCAGACCTGTTTGGGGGACCTCAGGCAAGTCCAGAAACCTGAGATCAGTTTCCTCATTACTGTAAGTAGCAGACACGGACCAGGCCATGACTGTGTGCCAAGAACAATATATTTTACAGAGCCCCACAACAACCCAGATAGACAAGTGTCATTGTTATCCTCTTTTTACAGGTAGGAAAACTGAGACCCATGCTCCAAACTATAACACCATACTCCTTCTCTTTAGTAAATTGGCAGCAATAATCCCTACTTGGCTCCACACCAGAGACTTGTGGTAATGAACAGAAGAATGTATATGAAGGCACTTTTCAAAACAGTTCAAGAATCTATAAATGTAAGGTGACTTTATAGTATCTATTACAACCCCCTGTAATCATTTCAGCAAAAACCCATTGCATTAGGTATTCTATTTTAAGATATACATAATGCCACCTTTGAAAGAGTGTCAACTGAACTTGAGAATGACTTTGAATATTTCCTTCCAGGAGATTTCCTGGGCGTGGGTGTTCCTTTAAAATAGAAACAATCCAGAAGAGGTTAACTGCCTGGTAGATGAAAGATGAAAACCTAATGTGAACACAGGAGTAAAATAACCAGCCAGCTCTTTGCTTGGGAGGAGTTGGGAGGAGACTTTGGTGATGGATGGTTGGAAGAGAAGTAGAACTATTTATTTTTCTGTGTACACTTTATACCCAGGCCCTTTGGCCCTGGACAGAGAGCACTGGGTGGAACTGCAGCAAAATGCCTGATGGGGAAACCAGGAGTGTGAATTAGGTGTGGATAACTCCGAATACACCAGGAGTGGCTTAGGGTCGTTCTTGGAGGAACTTGCTGAGATCCCAAGCAGAAAACCAGGAAAGGAGCAGCTGGAGAATCTGTCCCGTTTGAAGGTCAGAGAAGAGTGCACCATTGACATGAGTATCAGTTAGCTTGAAAGCATTCGTTTCAGCCAACTGTTGATCTCCATGGTCATGTCTATTTTTTTTTAATTTATTTATTTGTCAGAGAGAGAGGGAAAGAGAGCAAGCGAGCACAGGCAGGCAGAGTGGCAGGCAGAGGCAGAGGGAGAAGCAGGCTCCCTGCTGAGCAAGGAGCCCGATGTGGGACTCGATCCGAGGACCCTGGGATCATGACCTGGGCCGAAGGCAGCCGCTCAACCAACTGAGCCACCCAGGCGTCCCTAATTGTGAAATATTCTGATGGCAGCCTAGGGCCTCTTGAATTATGTACTTTGACTTCAAATGCCAGGTACGCAGGTAGAGGGAGAGAAGGGGGAAATATTTTTGACATTTATATGGTCTGTTCGCCCCCCCCTGCTGAACCGTAAGTTTGCTGACATCAGGAACTCTGTGTTCTTAATTTTTACCCTTCCATCACCCAATATACCTGTATGTGGCAGATGTCAAGCACTATCTTGTACACAAACTGATACATGACAAGACAACTGAATGAATGGAATTAAGGGTACCATTTTGAGTCCTGGTTGTTCAAGGTTAGATTAGGAACCCCTTCAGAAATTAGTCCTGGCTGGAGGATGATTTAGAAGAACACTGGGGTCCTTCTCCAATTACTTGTGGAAGAAGAGGAGGATTCACCTTCTTTCTAGAAAGAATGACCCTGTCTCTGGTCCTGGAGGTTGGAAAAAAAAGTGAATAGACAGAAAGGATTACTGACTTCACCTTCCTGTTGATTAGGAAAACAACCTTCATCTTTCAGCTTGATCTTAAGTGTCTGTTTCACAGATATTTCTCACAGCATGTTTGTACAACATGGTTTGAACTCACACCCAGTTAAGTCCCGATGCTGGCAGCTGGTGATCTTGCCAGCATGGTAGTGGCAAGTAACATTGTGGTCATATGGAATCACAGGGCAAGCAGCAGGACAATCCAGGGGTCCAGTCCTCAGGCCATCTTCCAGTGGCCATGTGACCTGAGGCAAGTCGCTGGACTATTCTCTGATCTCACATCCTCATCAGTGACATAAGGATGGTAGTAGGGTCCCCACCTTATAGAGTCCTAGGCATCTATCAATGTATGGAAATAGAAAAATGGGATACAGCTGGGAGCTGGTGTAGTCCTCCTGGTGCTTCATCAGCTTTTCATAGTGTCTCCCATCCTCTCCTGTTTCTGGACTCCTGCCAGGGATGCCTTTAAATATATCAGTTGTCAGTAAGGTGGCCCAGAAATTACATCCTGTACATTTCCTTTCACAGTCCTCACAGTGGCTCAGAGTACATTTGGAATTCTTTTTCATCTCTATAATAACTTTCATGAGCTATTTGTCCATTATTCATATTGCTTTAAGTTCCTTCTCCTCTTCTCCTTGATCAGACTTCATGTGTCTTTCCGAAAAGCCACCTTTCAGATGCATTGCTTGGATCTCTTCTTTTCTATGTCATTAATTTTGTTTTTTTTGTATCTCTTTCCTTCTTCTTCCTTGGGATTTAGTCTATTATGCTTTTTCTAACTTCTTGAATGCTTTCTAATAAATACAGTGAAGGCTGTAAATTTCCCTCTAAGTGTATGTCTTTGGCTGTATCTTGGAGTTTACTGTTTTAAACCTATTTCTTGTTGCTTTCTAATTTTATTGCATTGTCATCATCAGATCATATGATCACAGAATGTCAACACTTGGAACTGTGGTGATATTTGCTTGTAGATTTCTGTGGGGTCATTTAAAAAATATATTTTTATTTATTTGAGAGAGAGAGCATGAGCAGGGGGAGGAGCAGAGGAAGAGGGACAAGCAGACTCCCTGCTGAGCAGGGAACCCAACGACAACACAGGTCTCCATCTCAGGACCCCAAGATCATAACCTGAGTGAAGTCAGACATTTAACTGACTGAGCCACCCAGGCACCCCCTATGGGGCCATTTTTTAAAATTTTTTTTTATTTTTTATAAACATATAATGTATTTTTATCCCCATGGGTACATGTCTGTGAATCGCCAGGTTTACACACTTCACAGCACTCACCATAGCACATACCCTCCCCAATGTCCATTACCCCACCCCCCTCTCCTGACCCCACTCCTCACAGCAACCTTCGGTTTGTTTTGTGAGATTAAGAGTCACTTATGGTTTGTCTCCCTCCCGATCCCATCTTGTTTCTTTTTTTCTTTTCCTACCCCACCAACCCCTCATGTTGCATCTCCACTTCCTCATATCAGGGAGATCATATGACAGTTGTCTTTCTCCGATTGACTTATTTCACTAACCATGATACCCTCTAGTTCCATCCACGTCATTGCAAATAGCAAGATTTCATTTCTTTTGATGGCTGCATAGTATTCCATCATGTATATATATACCACATCTTCTTTATCCATTCATCTGTTGGTGGACATCTAGGTTCTTTCCATAGTTTGGCTATTGTAGACGTTGCTGCTATAATAATATATAATATATATGGGTGCACGTGCCCCTTCAGATCACTACGTTTGTATCTTTAGGGTAAATACCCAGTAGTGCAATTGCTGGGTCATAGGGTAGTTCTATTTTCAACTTTTTGAGGAATCTCCATGCTGTTTTCCAGAGTGGTTGCACCAGCTTGCATTCCCACCAACAGTGTAGGAGGGTTCCCATTTCTCCGCATCCTTGCCAGCATCTGCCATTTCCTGACTTGTTAATTTTAGCCATTCTGACTGGTGTGAGGTGATATGTTATTGTGATTTTGCTTTGTATTTTCCTGATGCCGAGTGATGTGGAGCACTTTTTCATGTGTCTGCTGGCCATCTGGATGGTTTCTTTGCAGAAATGTCTGTTCATGTCCTCTGCCCATTTCTTGATTGGATTATTTGTTCTTTGGGTGTTGAGTTTGCTAAGTTCTTTATAGATTTTGGACACTAGCCCTTTATCTGATATGTTGTTTGCAAATATCTTCTCCCATTCTGTCAGTTGTCTTTTGGTTTTGTTCACTGTCTACTTTGCTGTGCAAAAGCTTTTGATCTTGATGAAATCCCAATAGTTCATTTTTGCCCTTGCTTCCCTCGCCTTTGGCGATGTTCCTAGGAAGATGTTGCTGCGGCTGAGGTCAAAGAGGTTGCTGCCTGTGTTCTCCTTAAGGATTTTGATGGATTCCTTTCTCACATTGAGGTCCTTCATCCATTTTGAATCTATTTTCATGTGTGGTGTAAGGAAATGGTCC